>PVKE010004150.1:0-66640 GCA_004027555.1 Craseonycteris thonglongyai
TCTGCAGTTTACAAATATCGAGCCAATTGTCTCCTTCTGTATCAATCCTTTTACTTGCCAAATAAATGGAATAGAACTAGCCGCATGTATTGCAGACCTTGTTCAGGGGAAAGCAGAAGAACTAGAGTTAGAAATTTTGAACCTTAAGAACGATATTTTGCTAAAATCCTTAATATCAGAGGACTTATGGAACATAATCAACAAAGAAAGGTTCCCATTTTTTAAAAAAGCGGCATATAAAATCAAATCGTTTTTCGGGTCAACGTATTTATGCAAACCTTTGTTTTCAAACATGAATTTAATAAAAACCACGATATAGATCTCGACTTACCGATGAGCATCTTAATAATTGTTTGCTAACAGGGTTGTCGTCATACTCTCCTAATTACAAGGCACTGGCCAATGAAATGCAATGCCAAAGATCACACTGACAGATTGGGTTTTTTTATGTTTTCTTTTATGTTTTTAAAAATAATTTTATTATACGTGTGTTTTTTATTTACTTTGTATTATGTTTTATATATATGTTTCTTTGTGTGTACCGGTATATAATTTGTACAATAAATTTATTATTTTAAAATTATTTTTGTTTATTATTTTTTATTCTTGTTCAATAATAAATATCCTTAGAAATAGCTGGTGCCCACCGCCCTACCGATATTTTAGAATGGGTCCTAGGGTATGAAAAGGTTGGGAACCCCTGCCCTAGAACCTCTTCAAACCCACCTTCCTCGGGTTCCTGATACGAGAGGTAGGCTGGGTCTGGAGAAAACCGAGCGAGGGCGGGCAGTGGTCTGGAGCCAGAGCAGCTAGCTGTCCCTCCTGCTTCCCAGCAGCAACCCCAGAGACCCGCCAAAGAACTGGGGGGTCACAGACCCCAGGTCAAGCCCCTGGCCAGGCTGGACCCAGGGCTTCAGCCACGGGTGCTCTAGGAGGCTGATGCCCCCACAGAGCTCGAACTCTCCAAAAGCACAGGAGAGGCCTGAAGAGAGACTGGGGCCGGGTTGGTTCCACACCCTCTCTGCACAGCGAAGGGGGCCGGAGGGCGGGAGGCAGCCGTCTGCCTGCCCAGGTAGACGCCATCCTGAACCCCCCACCCTCTGCGCGCTCCCCAGCTCTGAGCCACCCAGACTCCTGCCATAGCTGCAGCCCAGGAAAACACGGCCATAAAACACACATTTACTTTAATTTTCACTTGAAGGGGCAATTTAGCACAGGCTGTTTGCAAGCTGTTGGAGTTCTTTACGAGGCTCTATCATGTTTTCCCAAAATGTTTCCTGCAAGTGGATTCCCAGGGTCAAAGTTCATACATAACTATGTAGGGGAAAGGGGTTTTGAGAGAGCATGGGAGATTGTGGAGATTGCAGAGTATATATTTTTCAATCGAATCAAGAGTGGCTAGGAAATGAAGAGCACAAGAAAGCCAGGACAGGACAGCCCCTGATCAGAAGCAAGTGCTTTGTGACTTTGCCCAACCCTCCTTCCTCTCTGGTCCTCCCACAAGTGGAGAGGCCAGTCCTGTCATAAGGAAGCATTGTGACTCAGCGCCAGCCTCTAGGGCCCTCGCCCACTTATTCACAATGACCTCCATACTTGGATTCACAGCCAAACCAATTTTGCAGTCTTGACTGGCATTTTCTGTTCTTGGCTCTCTAATGCTCACTTCCAGCCACTCCCTCCACCCCCACCTCCACCCCACCCCCCACCCCCCACACACACACAAACTGCTGACCCTTCTCTGGCCTCAGTTTTCCCCTTTTGACCCTCATGCTTATTTTCTAGGGTCCTTCTACCCTAGGAGAAAATGCTAGATTTCACTAGATCCTCCCAGCTGCTCCAAGGAGGGGAGAAGTCACCAACCCGCCTCCTTCCAAAGCTGGACTCAGTTCTTCTCCCTCGATTTTCCCACAGTCCATCCCCCTTTCCCTCAAGAGGCCTGGGCTCAGAGGCATCAGGAGCAAAAACCTCCCACACCCTAAACAGAGCAGCTGCTCCCGGTTTAGATGCACCGAGGTCTTTGGCTATCACAGAGCAGGGAGGGGCTGGGAAGACAGACCTCAGGGTCCCCAGACTCCAGGTCCCCTTCAGCTCCCCGCAAAGAACATTGCTTGCCTCTAAGGTCTGAGGCTGAGCACAGGGGGTTCGGGGAGCGTCGACCTTCATCCAACCATCTCCCAGGGGTGATGTGGGATGTGAAGGGGAGCCAGAGGCCACAATGTAGGACAGGGGTCTCCCCTGACTGAAGACTCTTCCTCATGCTTCCTAGGAATTTTCCAGGCCTCTGCGGACCACTCCAGCCTCAGTATTCCCAGGGAAGCATGACGAGGAAGGGAAGACATGTCTCAGGCTGGGAGAGATCGTCCTGGAGGTCAGGGTCAGGTGGGGGCAGGAGGTCCTGGAGGAGGGGAGTTGGGACTATGGGAACCCGGGGTGGTGGGAAATCCTGTGACCCCTGCAGAGCAGCCTGCGTACAGGAGACTCCAGCAGAGGAACCAGCCGGAACGGGCCAGGGCATCTGCACCAATTAGCTTCCCCTCCTAACTCTTCTCTAATGCCCCAGAGAAGTCTACATCATCCTAGTTTGCATATAAATAAACTGAGGGTGCAAGATGGAAAGGAAGTGGTCTGGGATCACATGCATTTGTCTAGCCCTACACCCATATCCCCAGAGGGGAACTCTCCAGACCCTGGAGTTTAATGGCTGTTACCTAGTTGCCACCCCCATGTCCTCACCATCTGCGGTGAGAAGGGCTGTCTGTGCACCGATCTCCACCCTCACCACCACAAAAACAGAATCTTCGAGTAGGGACCTCATGGTACCATGGGAAGCTGACACCCAGAGCAGGTAAGCTGCTAGCTCAGGCAGGATCACACAGGCAGGAAGAGCCAGAGCAGATGGGTGCTCTGTCTGAGAACCAGGCTCTCAGCTATTTATGCCTACAGATTCCAGGGACCATGTTAGCACCAGGAAAATGAACATGAATAAATATAGGCCCTACCTTGAAGGGCTTGAAAATGAGGAGAGGGGCAGCCGGGATGGCTCAGTAGGTTGAGCGCTCGCTTTGCAGCCCCGGGGAACGAGGATCGAATCCCTGCCCCGGCCTGTGCAAACCCATATGCTGAACTGGGGAGTGCCCCCAGCTCAGTTCTCACCGGGGTGAGACCCCAGACCAGTTCCTGCCCTGTGCAGCCCTGCACCCACCTGTGGAATGAAACTATGTGGAAAAACCAATGATGTGCAACTATGGAGACTGTTCTGGACCCTCCCCCTTCTCTCTGTCTTTGTCTCTGTATCTCTCTCTGTCAAAAACAATAAAAATAAATCTTAAAAAAAAAATGAGGAGAAAGGGTCCTCCCACCCCAACATGTAGAAAGGCTTAGTCTCCAAATGTCCAGGACCGAGCTAAGGAAGAAGTTGCTATAAGCTGAGGCAGTCTGATAGGCCTCCTGGAGGAGGTGGACCTGACCCCATAGAGATGTGAGTGGGAAGAGGGCATGTCCCCTGGTGACCCATGCAGAGAGGAAATGTAAGTGCATATGACCCATCTTCTTGAGGAAGATTCCAGTTGGAAGAGGATGGGAGACCGGGCTGGGAAGTCAGGTTGTGACCAGATCAGATCCCCTTGAATGCTAGGCTAGGGAGTCTCAGCCTCACCCATGGGCACTGGGCAGTCATGGAAGGTTTTCATCTGGGTCTGGAGGTTTATGAGGAAATTTGTCCTGGAAGCAGCTCACAGGGCAGACTACCTGGAAGAAAACCTGAGGCAGCCAACATGTCAGTTTGTGTATCAATATGCTGTCCCTAGGGCTGAGTGTGTGTATTGTGCATGCTGTGTGTGTGCGTGCATGCACACATAAGAACAATGCTAAGATCAGCAAAGTCTGGTTTCACAAAACAGCCCTGGTTTGCCCTGGGGGTTGGGGGAGATGATGGATAGCCAGATCTCCGCCCCTTCTGTCTTCCTCATAACCACCTTGAATGGGCAAGAGTGTTGCCACTCCCTGCGAACACACTGCAGGCCTGCACCCCGGCACACACATGCAAAAACCCTCCTAGAAGCAGACACACACACACCTGGAACCGAGTGAGCATCTCCTCACCTGGCACTCCTACCAGGTCTCACGCCGGTGGTGAAGGCCCCCCGGGGCGCTATGCAAGGGCAGGCGGGGGCAGTTGGCCACCCAGCACCCCAAGCACTCAGGCAGCAAGAGAAGTCAGGTGGTGGGAGACAGAGGGTGCTGCTGTGAAGACAGTTCAACCAACTGAGACCCACATAAACGCGGGAAGGAAAATATGCCCTGGAGAGATGGGGAAAGATCCAGAAGAGAGATCGCTGGGGGCATTAGGAGCCCACCTGCCCCTTGCCTCCCTGCCCACTACCCCCCTCACTGTGAGCACTGACTGAAGTAATGGGGAGATGTGCCTTACCACATCAGTTAGTCTGTTTTGTCCTCCTTTGGGACCCAAGGAGCTCAGGCCACCTCTTCTGCCCCTTGCCTCAGCCGAGACCCCCAAAACACACACACATATACACACACAGGCACCTGCTGAACTGGAGGATTAGTGAATGCAAGTCCGCCCCCAAGACCTTCATGCCTGTGTGGAGAAATCAGGAGTCCTGCCATCTTTACAATCCTTACATCTTCCCTGTCCCTCCCCCAGCCAGCCCAGAGAGACAGCCTCCCACCCTGATCTGTGACAACTTCCTGAGAAGTCCAGTTCAGGGTCACCCAATCCCTCTCTAAGAAACCATTCCAAGTTCATTGTCATGCCCTGCTCTTCCAACTCCAGCTCTGACTTCTTCTGCAGCTGTTTGTCCTGAGCTTCCCACTGGGTAGGAAAACAATCATCTGATTCGCCTGCTAAGAAGGCTTCCAAACCTCTACTACCTCCACATGTCTGTCTTTTGCTCAAGTGTATCGTCTCTGACTGCTAGGAAGTTCTCCTTGACATTTAACCTGAATCTTGCCCTCAGTGGGAAGGACTTAAACAAAGGTCATTTATTCAAAGTCCTAGCCCGCCTCCCCAGGTCACTGATGTAGCTGGGATGTGCTTTTGTTTCCTCCATCAGTTATCTAGAAGCGCTCCCTTTCACCACACCCCAGGCTGGTGCCCCGGCGCCCCCAACTCCCACAGCCGCTCAGGGATGCCTGCCCCCCGGCCTGGCTCTAGCTCCGGATGTCCCCCAGCCCCACTGGAGCAAGGGGGGAGCCGTGGTACAGCCCAGCCCCCAGCCCCTGCTCGAGAAGGAGGTAATTAGGAGCTATACAATCCCTGTCCCCCAACAGGTACAGCAGAGCAGCTGCATCCATCATCGGAGGCAGCTGCCAGAGAGGGGACTGTCACGTGGCTTGGCAGGACCAATAGGAGGGTGGGACGAGGCCTCAGGGCCGGGGATTGGCTGGTCTGCAGCCGGAGAGTCAGGCTGTAGGGGATAACCTGAGAATGACCTTGTGGGGACTTTAGCCCCCGGTTTCTGCCATCCCTAGATACCCCTCCACCTTCCCCAGTCTCAGCAGCCCTACCAGCCGCCCTGGCCTTGGATTTTCTCCTCCCTTTCAATGCCACTTATCGAGGATAGAAGGGCCGCACTTACTCTTTTTTTTTTTTTAAAGGAAAAGGACCTTTTGTGTGCTTAGTAGGTCTGTGTGTGGAGGGGGTAGTTTTCTGGGCCGAATAAAGGCTGTAGACTCCATGAGAACGTTTTGGTTAGGAGGGAAGAAGGGAAGGAGGGAGGGAGGGTCCCTGTTTGGATGAAGGAAGTGTTGGTGCAGGTGCATTTTCCTCTAATTGCCTGCGTCGGTGCCAGCGTGTAAGTGTGAAGGCGCGTGTGCTGGCAGCGTGTGCACGGCCGCGCAGGGGCGCAGCCTGGGACATGCTCTGCACACTTGCACTGACCTGGTACATCACCATGTGAGGCAGTGCACTTGGGCAGAGATGGGCATGTTGACCTTGACCTTCTGTCTGTACGTGTGCACAGGCTCATGACACACATGTACACGTGTGACTGGGCCGGCTGGGGCACACTGACACAATGAGTTTTCACCTGACCTGTTTCTGACCCAGAAAGGGGAACCCCAGCAACTTGCCTGCTCCTGTGACCCCTCAGTACATCCCCCAGCTGAGTGGGCAGGGACAACCGCCCCACCCCTAGAGACAAAGATCAGGGCAGCAGCTGGCAGGAGAAAAGAAAGGGAAGAGGGGGGGCAGCTTCTCCAACACCTGTGAAGGTTCTTCGTTATATATGCAAATGTCCTCATTAGAGATGCAGAGCGCTTCCCGGAGCTAATCGCTGCTGCAGTCGTGGCTGTGTGCAGAGCGCTGAGCAGAAGGAGACCGCAGGCTGGGGGAGAGGGAGGAGGCAGGCCCACTGCCCTCTGGCGGAGCAGTGCCAGGGCTCCCATTCCCCAAGACCTGCCAAGACCTGTCGTGGGCAGTCCCGGGGGTGGGAGTGAGGAGCCCGGGGCAGGCAAAGGCCTGTAATGGGCAGGCACAGTGCGAGCAGCTGGCCACAGCACTGGGCACTTGGCTTTGCATGGGCAGGCAGGCCTAAGTGGTCCGCTACACCCACCCGGGGTCAGGACTTGCCAGCAGGGTCCTTTGTGGAGTGCTGCAGCCAAGTGTCCAACCCCCATCACCACCTCTCCATCCACCAAGCCCAAAGCCAGGGTCCCTCTGGATCTTGGAGCAGGTGACCTTGGTACCTGCTCCATAAGATGCTAGAAGCTTCCTCAGGCTCAGCCTAACACACACAGACTAATACACAGCTGGCTTCCTAGGCATCATCTCTTCCTCTTGCCACCTCTGCAACTGAACCTTAAGAAGAACTCCCATTGTAGTCTTTCTCTGTCTCCCCACGTAGAGAAAAATGCCTGGTTCTAGCCGCTTCTGCCTCTCAGCCTCACTGCACATCCATTTATAGGCCTGCCATTCCTTGGGGCTGCCTTGTGCTTTCCAACCTCACTGCACCAACATGGCACCAGAGACAAACACAAGCACACACGCAATTTACACACGATCCCAGACACATGTGATCACTCCCCTCATCGCAGGGCAGTCACTCTCCCACCTGTATTAACTTTCCCTTAGACACATACCCTTACACAGTCCTGCCAGCCTCCACTGTCCTTGAGCGTGCAGGTCACCCCATTTTGGGGACAGAGTCTACGGAGACCTCCCTGCCCTACCCCCACCTCTCCTGTCTTTGCTTCTCCCTCCCCCTTCTGCCTTCCTCCCTGGGCACCCGTTTGCCAGGGTTATTTATAGAAGCAAGCGATAAATTCAGTGTGTTTCTCGGCGCGCAAAGCTATAAATAATGGCACAGATCATTAAACCCCGAGAGCAGGCCCAGCCGCCCCGCAAACAAGATGAAGTACAAACCACCACGTGAGAGGGAGAGAGGGAGGCATAAGGCAGTCCCAGGCCCAGGGCCTGTGGGCCCCAGCCTGCACCCCTCAGCCTAGTCCCAGTGAACGTGGGCCTCCTAGGGGCCCATTTGTGTAGGCACCAGGGAAGGGGAGAACAGGCCCAGGCTTGCAGGCTGCTGAATGGGGCTCACCCCCATGTAATTTTCATACCTGCCCGCTCTCTTTCTTGCACCCACCTTCCCATCTCCCCACCTTCTGCTTCTCTTCTTTCATCTCTTTCTATGTTTTCTTCTTCAAAATGTCTCTTTTCCCCACTCCCTCTACCTCTCCGTTCTCTTTCCTTTCTCCTTTACCTTCTGACCTTCACCTCTCCCTTTCCACCCACCTGTTCTCCTCCCAGCCCTTCCTCCTTCCCCCACCCTGACTCCTCAGACCCCAGGAGGGGCCCCCGATCCACCAACGAGCCCTCAGAGACAGAAAGTCCCCTGTCAGCAGAACATGTGCTGGCTGCTGATTCAGTGTCTATAATCTCCCAGGCGGAGGTGGCAGTGGCAGGGGGCAGGGGAGGGGGGGACAGGGAAGATGGATGAGGAGTATAAGAACAAAATGGCACGGACACCAGGGACAGGCTCCAGGCTGAGCGAGGTTCCAGGGAGCAGACAGGGAACCTCAGGCTTCAGCCTAGCCCCATCACCTCCAGCTGGGTGGGCGAGTGGATAAAAAGCCCTTTCTGGGTCCCAAGAGCCCGCACCACGGAAAGACAAGGCAAATGGAAAGCAGCAGGCAGGGGCAGCAGGCAGGGGCAGCAGGCAGGGGCAGCAGGCAGAAGGCGCTGGAGGAATCAGAGCAAGAGGGGTCAGAAGGAAAGCAAAAAAACAAAGTGCATGCTAGAGGGCCAACCCTGCCCCAGCCCACCTGTCCCCAGTTCCAACGTGGACCCCAAAGCCGCGCTCCTGAGTCTGGGCCACCACGTGGAAGGTTTTGGGGTCTTCACCTTGGCTACCACAACCCTCCCTCCTTCCCTGCTAGGAAGTACCCCTACGCACCCTTTGGGGTTCACCCAACCGAACTTGGGCCTACTTTTTGGAGGACTTGCTCAGCCGCCACCCTGTCACCTGCATCTGGGATCTTTCACTCCTTCCCACTGGGAAGGTCTTACCACTTCCTACTTCAGTTTGAGCTTCTCTCAGGAAGGCATAACCTACATCCAATATGTGCCATATGGGGCCCTAGGAAGCCAAGCAACGCTCGACTCTGAAGCATAACTAGACCCAGGGATGGCAGTCCGTTCTCTCCTTTGGCAGTGATGTCAGGCAACTAGACTTCAAATGGGGCAGCGGGGGGAAGACTCCATTTCAACCAGAACCCAGTGGTCCTGAGGGCCGGGAGATGCCAGGAGGGGCAGCTGAATCCTCCGAAAGTTAAGGGGAGCCCCATGGGCCTGAGCAAGATGCCGCCTAGCCTTGTGGCCAGGGGTGCACAAGAAAGCCATGGAATTTGCCTCACCTGCCCTGCTCTCCTCACCCCATTGCCAAAGTGGCATCTGCTCCTGCTCTGTCCTCTGACGGCCACTTTGATGCAGAGCTCGGTTATTTGCCCGGGGATTTATTGTGGGAGCCAGGACAGCAGCTAAATCCCCCAGCCACAGAGGTAAATCAGTTGTTGCGATGGGCCAGAACGAGGGAGCTGTCGGGCTGGAAGGCAGCCGCTCAGCAGGGCTGGAGAGGAAACACTTGTCCCTGCTCCCTGGGGGCGGCAGCCAATAAATCCCCTCAGGCACTGACTAGGGCTGGTGGCCTGAGCAGATCTTGAGGGCTGTCACTGCTAGCTAGTGGCAGAGATTACACCACCACCCTGGGAAGAGCCATGGAAACAGGCTGCAGCCCTGGGCTGGGATGGACCACAAGAGCCTCCCAAAGCCGCTGGGCTAGTGGCAGTGAGAGGCAGGCTGAAACCTGTGTCCCAGGAGCCAGGGGAAGAGTGTCACTGCTTAAGAGGGCAGGCTCTAGAGAGAGAAAGGCCCCGCCTCTAATTAACTGTGTGACCGTGGGCACGTTACTTACTCAGTGCCTCAGTTTCTTCATCTGTAAAATGGGGGTGAAAAGAGTAGCGACTTCATGCAGTGACTGTGATGATTAAGCAAGATGCTACGCACGAAGGGCTTCAGTCAGTGCCTGGCAATGTACGGTAGGTAGCACTGTCACCGAGAATGAGCTCTGGAGGCTACTCTGGTCTTGTGCAGAGCAGAAGGCACCAAATGACCTGTGAAGGACATTGGGAGTGTCAAGATGATATTTAAAGAAACAGGGCACTTTTAACTTCACTGGGAGAGGAAGGGAGCACGGCTTCTCCCAGGACCGGTGTTGATCCCTGGGGTGAAGTGCTCAGGCTCCCTGCTCAGACAGGCTTGCATTCAAGTTCCAGCCTTCACTGTGAGCCCTTCAGCAAGTCATTTAACGTCTACGCCTGGTGGTCCTGCCTGTAAAACAGAGACGGTGCTCATACCTACCTCACGGGGTTGTTGGCAGAAGACTGCATGAGATTCAACACAAATTGTCCGTAGTAAGTGCTCATTAAATGTTAGTCTTGTTATTTCAGCATGTGAATGAGGACTACACAGTGGACCCTAAATCCAGCAGTGAAGCGGATGGAGAAAAAGAGGGGTGAGCAGGGATGAAGGCTGGGGGCAGGCAGCAGAGGGACCAATAAGGAGAAAGAGAGCCAGGAAATGGAAGCAGGCACGGAACGATGGGGGACTGGCAGGCAGAAAGAGAGAAAGGGAATGGCACAGAGCTGGGCAGTGGGGGAGATGGAGGGAGATAGAGCAGAACCCTACAGGGAGAGAACTGGGTGACAGACAGGGGGGTGGGGCACATGAGAACAGGAGAAGAAATGACCCGAGTCTCCAAGCTGCAGTCAGAGCTGGAAGGGGGACAAAGGGGCTGTGGGGAGTATTGAGGGGGCGAAGGCAAAAAGGAGCCATGGCTAGGAGAGAAGAGACCAGAATACACACTGAGAAACAAAGGCGGAGGAGCACTCCGCGGAAAAACAGCCAGCTAGACTGGGACAGCTTGTTATGCAAACGTGATTCCAGGCAGTGCGCTCTGCGGCCCGCTCCCCAGCTTCATTTTCAGCTTGGCTTCCCCCCCTGTCCTCCCTCCTGCACCCTCCAGCCTGCCTCTACCTTCTCAGCACCCTGCCTCAGGGCACTTGAAGCAGCAGGGAGGGTGAGGGGCTGGGACTCTGCTCACCAGGGGGTGAGAAGGAGAGGAAGGAGCCCGTCCCCAAAGCAGAGCAGAACCCAGGGGTCCACTCCTCCTTCTGGCAACCCCCCCTCCATTAGCATGAAGAACGGACAGTGGGAAAGAACTGCAAGACAGGAATAACAATCATAGCCTCGAAAGAATTAGCATTTTGCAGTTTACAAAGTATTTTAAAAGCCTTGAGTCTGACAATACCCCTTGTGACATATTACCCCATTTATTATTATCTTTATCATCAACCAGTTACATAATGCTTACTACCTGCCAAGCCTTCACCTGTGTTAACGCTCTGATTCCTGACAGCAATGCTCTCATCCCCAGCTTACAGCACCTATGTCCCTCCCCCTTCACCTCATCGCCGCTCTCCCGTCTTGGCTTCACCCTCTTTCTGTTCTCCCATTTTTCTCTTGTCCTCCCTTGATTCTCCTTTTCCAATCATGCTGCCTCTCCAAACTTCAAAGGAGTCTTTTGTTCACCTGCAGGCACTGCCCTGTGTGACCAGCAGGAGGACCTGGTTGGTGGCCGGCACCCTTTCATTTCGGGGCCAGCTGAAAGGTAGGGGCCATTTGGAAGGCCGCAGCCAAAAAGAAATCACACGGTG
Organism: Craseonycteris thonglongyai; assembly: GCA_004027555.1. Lineage (NCBI taxonomy): Eukaryota > Metazoa > Chordata > Mammalia > Chiroptera > Craseonycteridae > Craseonycteris > Craseonycteris thonglongyai. The sequence goes on from PVKE010004150.1 coordinate 11,233, forward strand.
GCTGATGTGAAATATGGCAATATCTTCAGAGATGGCACTTTCCCTTTACTTCCCTTCCAAACAGATCTGAGGTGACCTACCTACCATATAAGACACATAGCAGAACCATTAAAACACCCATGAAAGAGCAGGAACAGGTAAAGAAGTGAGGGTGAGAAAACGTCCCCAGGAAGGACACCTAAGGACAGACAGTACTACACAGTTTTCTGCTGTCTAGCACTGAAAGGGAATGAAGCCGGGTAGTAGCTAAACCAACCAACCAACCAACCTCCTTGCTGACACCTGAGGTTCCTTCACTTGGTCACTGACCATGTACTGAGCACCTACTATGTGCCACACATCAAAGACACGATTCACACCAAGGACAGACTTTTCTCCTCACTGAGCAAGTTCCAGGGTATTTTGCCTGAGACGTGCTAGGCATAGTTGCTGAAGAACTGTACGGCTCTGGGCTGAAGACCTTCAGAGCAGTGAGAAATGTAAAGGTGGATGGCCCTGCGACCCAGGCAGAGGAAAGGCAAGCAGAGTTGTCCCAGCGCTGAGAAACCCAGGCTGAGGGCAACAGTCCTTGGACCAGCTTCCTGCATGCTGCTCCCCCCACCTCCAGGTCCTTCAGCCCCCCTCCCACTCCTGAATGGCCTTTAGGGAGTGAAGTCCCTGCCTGCCCACCCATCCATCCACCTTCCATGCGATGCTGGTGGTGGCTGCGCCGCTCGTAGGCACCTTGGCATGGGGATCATCAGGAACCAAAACAAGTCAGATGAAAATAACATCCCATGCTGTCCCCCAGAAACAAAGTCTGCTCTCCTGGTTGGCACAATTCCCAAGCTGCAGGAGGAATGAGCCTCAGCAAGGGATTGACAGAGGACAGGGACATACAGGGAGGAAAGACATGGGTCCCTGGCAGGGAAAACTCCCAATTTGCAGAGGAGGCTCCCTCCCACAATCACAAACATGCCGCCCCTTCCCCCGCAGCCAGCACACAAGGGCCTGCACCCTATGTGCCTGTGTGTGAAACATGTGTGTGTTCAACTTAGAAGTCGGTTTTATGAAGGCTGGCACCTGGCCTGGCAGCAGTGGAGGTAGGCAAGCACATGGCACTGGTGATATGCCCGGGGCACCACTCCAAGGTCTCGAAACACTTTGAGGGGGTTGAGGGGTTAGTGGCATAAAGACTGAAGCCTAATCTGGAGCAGGTAGGTGCTCTATCAGCATGGACCAGCCACGCTGCCACCTGCCTAACCCCCCACCCCTTTCCTGAAGCACAGAGTGTCCTCATCAGAGACTCCTGGGTAAGAACAAAACAAAAGACATGAGTTAAAGCAGCTCATAAAACTTCTTAAGTAATAAAGTCAGCTCTTTCCCACAGTGGGGCAGGAAAAAACAACCCTCACCCCAGCTCCTCCAGGACCCAGGCACCACTCTCTCACCTTCAAAGCCTGATGGAGCCCCCACGGTGCACACAGGTTGACACGACAACTCCCCGAGAAGGGGCCCTCCACGACAGGTCAGGTAAAGCAGCAGCCAAGACCTCCCCAGAAGCGCCTCCTCCACACACGCACTTCCTCCTGGAGCTGCCTACCACGGTGCCCTGCTGCACACAAAATAAACCTGCATTCGCGCCCAAGCACTGCTTCCTCAGACCAATGTTGTGAGCCCTCCTGAAGGAGCAACTATGCCTAGCACTTCTCAGGCAAAATACCCTGGAACTTGCTCAGTGAGGAGAAAAGTCTGTCCTTGGTGTGGATCGTGTCTTTGATGTGTGGCACATAGTAGGTGCTCAGTACATGGTCAGTGACCAAGTGAAGGAACCTCAGGTGTCATGACACCTTCTGCTCAGGTGTCATGAAGACCCACACACACTGAGCTCCAAGTTCCTCCTGGTCCCCCATCACTTCCCCTCCCCCGACAGCTGGCCCCTGACAGTTCCAGGAGCTTCCAGAACCATCCTGCTTCCAGCCCATTCCGCCTGGAATGCCCTCTCCTCCAGTTCCCGGGGCTCCCATATGCTCATCAAAGTTCTCCCTGTCTTCCCCCCAGGCCTAACTCAAACCCCAACCTCTCACTCCCGCAGGCTGTCCTCCTCCCCACTGCACGGGCTTCCTGCCTCTTGTTCACCTGTGTGCCTGGTGCTCAGAGGTGGTTCGGGTCATGTTCATGGAATTGAAGGAAAACGCCAAACCCATTCTCTGCCAATCTTTCTTTTCTGTGACTCACAGAGTACTTAGAAGCGGCCAATTAGAAACACAGAGGTGGCCAGCGTCTCCAGAGCACCATCCCCCAGTTATGGGACAAGGCTACTGCAGGGGAGACCAGGCGCTTCTGGGTGTCCTGAGACGACGGCTGTGGGTACTTCCGAGGGGCGTTGGGGGCTGTTAACCCACGGTGGAAGGCCTTCTTTCTTCCTTTGGCTCCTCTCTCTTTCACTATGTCTTAGGCTTTCTCAATCTTCATCATTCTCTTTTCCAGCTTTAGGTGTGTGGGGTGAGTTCCTTCTGCATGGGAGACAGGTCCCTGTACAGCCTTGCTGCTCAAACTGTGATCTGAGAACTGGCCGCATCAGCACCCTGGAAACATGCTAGAAATGCGAACTCTCAGGCCCCAGGCCCCTGCTCAATCCAAATCTGCAGTTTAACAAGATCCCCAGGTGGTTCATGTACACATTAAAGTTGGAAATCACTAGTTTAAAGAACCAGAAAGGCCAGGCTAGGGACCCAACAGGGAAGCTGAATGCCTAAGACACTCATTCATTCATTCATCTTTTCAATAAATAGTTAATAAGCACTGATGGGGTGCAAAGTGCCGAGCTGGGCCCCGGGGATGGAACGATGAATGGTTCAGACCTGAAGCCCAGGCTGGAGGAGAGGAGCTCAGTGGTCCCTATCTAGTTGTCCCAGCCCAGCTCCCCCGAGTTGGGGGACGCTTGGGTCACAAACAGGGGTACATTTGACTGGAGAATGTCTCGAGACCCTGAAGCTGGTGAGGGATCACTCCCATCCCCCAGTCCAAACACAAAGAATCAGTTGGGGAGACAGAAGGGAAGGAGCGATGAGAAAAGGGAGAATGAGGAATAGGAAGAAACAGAAAACAGAAAAGAGAAGGGAAAAAAAGGGAGACTCCTGAGTGTTCCTGGCCACTTCGGAGATGCACTCAGTCTCACTTCTTGAGCTCCCTACGAAGTGCCCCCTCCAGGATAGCACCTCCCCCATCCCAACTCCCGGAAGATGGCCCCCCACAACGAGGGTCCTCAGTACCTCCTGACCCTCCACCTTGGGGGCTCAGAGGGGAGCAGATAGGTCACACCTGGGGGGAAGTGACCAAGGCAGGGGGACTGGTCGGAAAGGCACGGGAGCAGCAAGAAGCACACAGACTCGAGAGCTGGTGTGGGGGCTCCTGGGGGAAGTAGCTGCTGTGTGCAGAGTGGACTAGTAGGGGGAGAGCGGGTGAGGCCTGGCAGGGGGCTGCTGGGGTCAGCAGTGCAGCAAGACAGCATCATGGCTAGGACTGTACCCACGGAGACTGGGAGACGTGGTCACGTTTGGGAGACATGTGGACGATAGGGCTGATAGGACTTGCAGATGGATTGGGTATGAGAGACGAGGGAAAGAGACTTACAGAAGAGGCCGGACCCTGGGGGTTGAGGCCTGAACTACCTAATGGGGTAGGGTCAGCCCAGGTGATCTGGAGAGGGTTCTAGAAGAAAGGGCTGGGGCAAGGTGTGGAGGGAAGACTTAGGGCAGCAGTCCCCATCCTTCTTGGCACCAGAGACCAGTTTCGTGGAAGACAATCTTTCCAGGGGGGTTGCGCATGCACAGTTCACAATAGGGTTCGCACTCCTATGAGAACCTAATGCTGCTGCTGATCTGACAGGAGGAGGAGCCAGGCGACAGGGAGCCACCATAAATACAGACGAAGCTTTGCTTACTCACCTGCCACTCGCCTGCTGTGTGGCCGTTCCTAACAGGCCACAGATCTGTACCTGGCTGTGGCCTGGTGGTTGAGGATTCCTGACCTAGGGCATAAAGCAGCGAAAAAAGAGTCCATGTTGGGAAGTCATAAGGAAATGACAGTGAAGAGATAGGAAAAGAATGGGGAAATTATTCAGGGGTCCTTAATTCAAGCTTTTTAAGAGCTGAAAGAACTATAGACAAATTATTTTCACTGTACCCTTTACAGTCCTCCATTGCACACACTGTGTATAATCAGGTACTCAGCAAACAGCTGTTGCTTGTTGAGAAGGGATCCAAAAGGCAGCATGAGGTGGTATAAGGAGGACTCAGCTATGTCTGGGGACCCCTGGCCACCTACTGGCAGGACTTTAGACAAGTCCCTGTCTCTCGGGGCCTGTTACCCTACTGGAAAAGCAGTACAGGCAAACCAGGACCTTCAGTCTCTTCCTCACCCTAATCCTCTGTCTCTGCCTCTGAGACCAGAGTGCTGAGTTTCAGGAGCCCACGTGAGTCCTTAGCAGGGGTGGCATGAGGTGGTCAGCAGGCTGGCGTGTGCAGTTTGGAGGAAAAAGAAGCTGAGGCCCAGTGAGTGGGTTGAGACCATCTAGATTTAGGTCAATATGGATCTGCCTCCCGGGGTGGCTGGGAATGAAGAATGATCAAGCCAAGAGACCCCCAAACCCCATTCCCAGATCTTCCTTTCAGCAATTTTTGGTTTTGTTTTATTTTTTTTACAACTCCCCAACTTCTAAATATTGAAATGCCTGGATTCGGTCATTGAATGTCCTTTATTTGCTATCTGTGTTTACTCCTTAAGGAACCTCATTCAGGTCATTAATGACTCCCCAACTTATATCTCCAGTCTAGACTTCACTGAACTCCACACCTGTGTAGCCATCTGCCTACTAGACACCTTTAATTGGATGCTTAACAGGAGTCGCAGACCTAACATGACCAAAAGTGACTCCCCTAAAGCCCAGCTTGTCCTACAGAATTCCTCATGTCAATTCATGGTGACTCCACAGTTCTGGTCACTCATGCCAAATCCCCTGGTCTCCTCCTGACCCCGCCCTTTCTCGTACACCCTCCATCTGGCCCATCAGCAAATCCCTTGGCTTTCTCTACAAAGTATATCCACAATTTGACCACTCGTCACCACTTGCACTGTCACCTGCTCGGCCCATGCCACCATCATCTCTTACCTGGTACTGCAACAGACTCCTACCGAGTCTCCTTACGTCCGCCCTTGGTTTCTCAATCTAATTTCAATACAGCAGTAAGAATTTCTGTAAAAAATACAAGGCATATCATGTCACTCCCCTGCTCAAAACTCTTCAATGACTCTCCATCTTACTCAGTGAAAGCTAAAGCCTCACTGTGAGTTACAAGTCCCTGCCTGATCTGGTTCCCATACCTCTTAGACCCATCACTTCTCTTCCCTGTCCTCTCTGCTCCAGCCGAATCAGCCTCATCACTCTTCCCCCAGTACACCAGACATGCTCACGTCGGGCCCTGCGCCCTTGCTGTTCTCTTTGTCAAGAATGCTCTCCCCCAGAATCTGCATGGGCATATAGCATCTGGTAAATGGCAGGCTCCGTATGTTGAAGGCCCTGAGCAAGGATAAGAAAGAGAGTGAAGAAGAAGAGGAAACAATGGAGTCTGGTCCTGCACAAGAAACAAAATGGCTTGTCTTGCTTTCCCTGTCTTTCTCCTTCAGAGGGACTTGCCCCCACCCTGGTTCCTCAGGAAAGACCCCGGTCTCCATCCCACCTGCAGAAGAGCCTCAAGCTTGGATGGCATCACATCCCTCCAGTGCTCTCTCTCCCGGACCTCCGGACAGGGAGACTCCTTAGTGCCCTGGCGCTGCATGTGCTCAGCTCCGCAGGGTGTAGGGGAGAGGGTTTCCTCCAATCATGAACTCACCACACGTTTATTTCCACCACAGTTGGGCCCTAGTCCCTCAAGTAGACTGTGCTCCCCCCCTCTTAACCCGTGCTCCTCTCCTGCCTCTGCCCTTTCCACTGGCACGCATTTGGAGGCAGGCCGGGGAGTAAAGGCCGATGTGGGGAGTCCACAGCAGCCCAGCCACAGGCCTCTGAACTGTGGGGAAGGGCAAGTAAACTGGAGTGGGAGGATTTGGGAGTGGGAGGATGCAGAGGCCAGAGACACAAGGGAACTAAAGCAAAGAGAAGCAGAAGTTGTGATGAGATGGTGATTCAGAGAAAAATGGAGAGGCCATCAGCCAGGAAAAAGGGTCAGTCAGAGGCAGAAACAGGGAAACAAGCAAAGGTCGACAGATGGCAGGAGCTGGAGACAGGACGTGCAACAGAGATTGACAGACAGACAGGCGGAGGGAGTCGGAAACATTAGAAGACACGACTAGCAGCCAGATGGAGCGGGAGGCAGAGGCACCCCGAAGAGGTCGGGAGACAGAGGCAGAGACGCGGAGGGAGAGGCCGCGCACGGACAGACCAGAAGGCTGCAGAGAGGGCGGTGTAGAGAGGAGCGGAGGCGGGAGTGGCGGGAAGCGGGAAGCGGGCGCGGGGCGGGCGCAGCGGAGCGGGCGGGCGCGGGGAGCCGGCTCGTAAAAGCGGCGCGGAGCGGGGAAATTGCCGCCAGAATCGCTGAGCTCCACAAAACGCCGCCCGCGCGGCCCGCCGCCGAGCCTGCTCCAATCTCCAGCCTCATCGCCGAGCGGGCTGGTTATGCATTTAAATGTTATTTAATTGGATTGCGGAGGAGCTGGGGGCCAGAGCGGCCTCCGCCCCCGCCCCGCGAGCTCCGCATGCCCGGGCTGCTCACCTCCTCCACAAATCTGTTTTCCAAGTCACAGATTGCTGTGCACCCCTCCCGACACGCTCCCCCCACCCCTGCGGCTCCCCTTCGTGTCTGGGCTCCTTCTTCTGTTCTCCCCTCCCCAATGGAGCCAGAGGACACTGAGAAAGACACAAGTCCCCTGAAGATGCTTGGAAATGCAGAGGCTACACAAGAGTACCACAGACACACAAAGACAGCAGCAAAAATGGGTCACACTAAATTACGTAAGAGTCCATCTGGGAGATTTAAGATTCAAAGATAAAAAAAAAAAATCCCCATGGATCACAAAAGCACACAAATACATGCAATATACTGGAGATCCACACCTCAGAGGGAACACATATCACTGCCCTTTGGAATGGTTCTTACAAAGTGACACTACCACACACAGGAGCAAGATTTTGCTAACCCAGTGAATTCACAGAGTGGCACAAAGACCCTCCTCGAAGCTAGATAAGGAGCAAAACACACATTCACCCTCACTCTAGGAGCAAAGCCATCACACCCTAATTGCTCCAGTGTGTCTTTCCAGGGCTGGAAGGTAAATCCTTCTTCCAAAGACATCTTGTTCTTCGCCCAGGCCACTGCAGGAAGTACCATCTGATGAGGTTCTGAGAGGCAACTGCATCCGCCACAACATTTCTTAAAACTGAACAAAGAAACAAAACTGAGCCAAAATTGTAACAGGTAGGTTTGAGTGTAGACACCAGGAAGGCCTTCCTCAGAAAACAGAAAGCTGGGGAAGCCAGGATGGCTCAGTGGGTTAAGCGCTCACTTTGCAGCGTCGGGGACCAAGAATCAAATCCCAGCCCCAGCCCGTGCAGAACCATATGCTGAATTGGGAGCTCCCCCAGTTCAGTTCTCTCTCTCTCTCTCTCTCTCTCTCTCTCTGTCAAAAATAAATAAATAAATATATATATAAAAAGAAAACAGGGAAAGCCGGGACGGCTCAGCGGGTTGAGCGCTTGCTTTGGGGCCCCGGGGACCGAGGATCGAATCCCGGCTCCGGCCCAGGCAGGACCCACATGCTGAACTGGGGAGTTCCCACAGTTCGGTTCTCTAGCTGTCTCTGTCTCTGTCTCTCTCTCTATCTGTCAAAAGTAAAATAAAAATAAATATGCACTGAAGATAAAATAATTACTCTCTATAAATATAAAAAGATATAAAAAAAAAGAAAACAGAAAGCTGGTGATCCCAAGAGGTGACGCTGGGAATTTGCATGAGGCTGGGCTTCTCCCCTGTCAACAGCAATACGAGAGCCATCTTTGCAACCTGGACTAGAGCTATCGAGGTAGATGAAAGGACAGAATGACCTGCTGAGGCATGTCCTCTACACCCTCCCAACCAGCAGACAGGAAATTGCTGGCCTGAAATGATAAGGGTCAAGCTGCTTCAATGAACGAAAATGGAAACGGCAACCCAGCTTGGCACAGGCCACCGTGCAGGACTGTTCTGGGCTCTCAGCCACCCCCCTGCAAGCTGGGCTGAGGACCCACATCAGACTGAGATCCATCCTTGAGCCGGATGTAGGGGGCAGATGAATGGGCAAGATATGCAGGAAAATTTAACTGCAGTTGTTTTGTTTTTGACAGAATGCAGGACAAAACAGGGAGGGGGAGGAAAGGGAGACAAGTTCTCCCAAATACATTACAATTCAGCCTTGACTGGTAAGCTTGGGCTGGGCCCAGGCTGGCAGTAAGGCCTCTGTAGAAGAAAGCACTTCAGCTTCCCCCAAGCAATTTATATCTGCATCACTTGATGGTCATAACTGGGAAGTTTATCCATGTGTCTAACCTCAATGTTTCATGCTCCAAATGAAATTATTTCCTTCTTTGGGGCATTAGAAAAAAATAGAAAACAGCTGGCCTACATCCTCCTAAACAAGAAAATTTGAAGTCAATACTCCCTTAGTCTGAACTAGGCCATGATCTCTAGTTCCTCCTTCCACTCCCACTTATTTTCTCTGCCTGGCTCTACCCAGGCTGGGTTTCCGGTCTTTTCTGCGGACAACCCTGACAAAATTTCCTGCGGTTTTCCATCCCAGAGGTTCACAGAATAGTGGATCAAAGAGGAAGCCCCACTTCCTGGCTCTCATAGAGACATGCTCAACCCTTGGTTCCTGCCCACCCACCACCCACCCCCAACCCCTCACTTCATCCTGTTCTCTAACCCCTTGCAAGTTGGGACTGAGAGATTCTTGGAGAGATCTGACCATTCCATGGAGGTACAAGATTGAGCAAGTGATGAGAGAAATACTGGTAGTCTCCAATCACCACCTCTCTCATAGACACACACACCTCCTACCTACCCACTCTGAGAGCTAATCACTTCCTCAGTGTGTCCAGAATGCTGTGTTTAGAACTTGTTCACAACACGTTTTTCATTCGATTTATACTATAATTATATGCCTATATCTCCCAGCCAGACAGTGAGCAACGTGAGGGCAAAGAACCACCCAGTTCACCTCTGTCACTCCCTACAGTGCCTATTTTGGGGAACAGCACACTGCAGACATCAATAAATGTTTGTTGAATTGAGAAAGAAAAGTGAAGGATCACACAAGTCAAGACTCAATCTTCCTTCAAGCCAAGCTCATCCAACCTGTGGCCCGCAAGCCAACTGCGGCCCAGGACAGCTTTGAATGAGGCCCAACACAAATTTGTAAACTTTCTTAAAACATTATGAGATTTTCTTTGCAATATATATATATCATATATGTTTTGTGTTTGTTTGTTTGTTTTAGCTCTTCAGCTTTCATTAGTGTTACTATATTTTCTGTGTGGCCCAAGACAATTCCTCTTCTTCCAGTGTGGCCCAGGGAAGCCAAAAGGTTAGACACCCGTTCTAAGTCATCCTGTTTCAGTAAGGGTGAAAAAGAGTAGGAAGTTTCTTTCCTCCCCCACACATTCTATCCCTCAGTCTCAGAAGCACTCCCACCCTAAGCATAGCTGGGCCTCTCTCAAGTTGAGTGTGTGTGTGTGTGTGTGTGTGTGTGTGTGTGTGTGCACGCCTGTGTGTTGGGGTGGGACTTTTAAGCCTCTATCACTCCTCTGAACCAGAATTTGTATCACCACCCCTGGGCAAAAGCAATAAACTCTGGGGACACTCATGTTACTGCATGGGCACCTAGGGGTAGATCTCTAAAACCAGATGCATGCATTACTTGCACATTTGTCCTGAACACCTACTTGGTGCCAGTGGTGGGGTTACATACTGGGGAGAGGAAAATAAGAGACCCACTCTTTGCCTTCAAAACACCAGAGCAATCCTGCCTTAATCCTGGCTGCATATCTATAGCGCAGAGAAAAATAACTAACAGGCTGCATTTTAGACATCCCGAATCAAAATCTCTTAAGTGGAGCTGGGACACTTGTCTGTTTTGAAACCTCCACAGGTGAACTGATTCACAGGCAGGGGTGCAAGCCACTGATCTCTAGATAAGTGGTGTCCAGCAGAACTCTCTGCAATGATAGACTGTTCCCCATCTGTGCCATCCCATCAGTAGCCATGTGTGGCTATTGAGCACTTTGAAATATGGTTAGTGCCTAAAGAATTGAACCTTTTTTTTTTTTTACGTATAAAATGTAAAATAGTTTATTGCATATTTAAAAATATTGGTTACATGTTGAAATAATATTTTGGATATTTTTAAAGGAAATATTTATAAAAATTAATTTGATCTCGTTACTTTTTTTTAAATTGTTAAATTTAATGGGGTGACATTGGTTGGCAACAATTAGTTTCCAGATGTACAAGTCCACATCACATCATTCATGCATCGTATTATGTGCCCACCACCCAGAATCAGCTCCCCCCCCTCCCCATATATCTGGTGTCCATTCCCCCCCCCCCCAGGTAACCACCAAACCATTGAGTGTGTCCATAATGCTGGTGCCCTCTCCCGCCTCCCCTCCCTCTCTCCTTCCCCCCTCCTCCCCTTCCCTCAGGCAATCACCAAGTTATTGAGTGTGTCCATTAGTCTCTGTGTCTTTGTTGCTTTCAGTTTTATATTCCACCTATAAGTGAGGTCGTATGTTTCCTGATTCTTTCAGTCTGACTTATTTCGCTTAATAAGATGGTCTCTAGGTCCATCCATGTTGCCACAAATGACTGTATTTCATCATTTCTTATCGCTTTGAACCTTTCATTTTACTTATTTTAATTAATTTAAACAGCCACAGGTGACTAGTTCTTACTATATTGGACTGCAAAATTCTAGATGATCCAAATCACTTCAGTTTGGCTTTAAAATGTTATACTTTTCACAATATTGTTTTATAGCAGCTGAAGTCTCTATTCCCTTTGGCTCAGGAGAAAATAATGTGTTTTACCTGCCTAAGGAGACTCTGAGTTGTACTGAAGAAACTGCTCTAGAATGAATTGGGGGGGTAGGGGCCAGTCTGGTGGATTCAGTGCTATCAGTTAAGCTACCACACCAGGCTCCACCCCCCAGACTGGACAAAAGGCTCCCCTGAGTACCCTTGTTTGTTCGAGGCTGAAACTGGTGAGGGACAGAAAAAGCAGTGGCATGACTTTAGGGGCCTACGCAGATTGCACTGTGACCCCCCAAATGATATGAAGCCCTATCCCCCAATGTGACTATAGTTGAAGACAGGGCCTTTAAAAAGGTAACAGGTTAAATGAGGTCATAGGTGGAGGGCCCTAATCCACTACGACCAGTGTCCTTGTAAGAGAGGGATACCAGGGAACTGCACACAGAGAACAAGCCATAGGAGGACACAGCCAGAAGGTGGCCCTCCATAAGCCCAAGCGAGAGGCCTCAGGAGAAACCACACTTGCTGACATCTGCATCTTGGATTTCCAGGCTCTAGAGCTCTGAGAAAGCAAATTTCTGTTAAGGCACCACCGGTGGTATTTTTGTTATGACAGCCCTAGCAGGCTAGTACAGTGACCTTGGGACAAAGCAGGCCTGGGACCCTAGTCAATCTCTCTCTAACAAGATGCACCCCAAGAATTGAGGGCAATGGCCCCTCTAAAAGCCAAATCCAGCAGTGACTGCCACACCTATCTTCAGGTCATCATCCTGGTCACTGCTATTCAAGTGCTTCTATGCACTGCCCAACCCTACCCCCAGCATCTCAATAATCTCACCCCAATTCTAGGCTTTCACCCAGACTCTGCTATCCCCCTAGGACATCTTCCCTACACATTAAGCCCCTTTCCTGACCACAATACACATACACTGCATATATGCTCACCCCTTCACTCCCACCTGTGGGTTTCCACCTATTGTTGGGTGTTTTAAGTGTGTTTTCTATGTATCTCACTTCCCGCACTATAAATTCTCAAAGATTAGTCCAACATTCAAGACCCTTCACAAGCTGACCCCAACTTCCCTCTCCAGCTTTTCTTCCCAACTGGGCCAAGTCAACACTGATCCACTTGCCACCCCCTGTACATAACAATGCTCTTCCCTGAGCTCTCCAAAACTTTCCCACCCTCTAAGGCCACTTGAAATGCCTCCTCCTCCAGCGAGCTTTCCCTGATTGCCTCAGCTAAATACATAAGAGAACAAGGGCATCTATGCAGTTATTCCACAGCACCCAGTCCAATGCTCTGCCATGTGGGGTGCTGACAGCAGAGAGAAGAAAAGAAGTCTAAGGCAGGTGGGGGTGCAAAGCTATAATGCAATTCTGGTGCTACCTCCCTCTAGTTAGATCATAACCCATAGCTTTAAGGACAACATCCCAAGTAAGACTGTTCTCATTTCAGATGCCAGCTGCACATTCAGGAGACCGTAGGTCACCCACACTTCTAACTGGTTACAAATTCAGGAGTCCCTGTGACACTCTCAGGTCCAATAATATACCAGAATGACTCACGGAACTCAGTAAAGCACTCTACTTACCATTCATTTTATTATAAAGAATAGCAATCAAGACCAGCCAAATGAAAAGCCATATAAGGCAGGATCTGGAGGGTTCCAAACACATCTGTGTCCCTTCCCCCACAGAATCAGGACACACACCCCTCCTGACACGTCCACGTGCTCACCAACCAGGAAGCTCACCAAAGCTTCGATGTCCAGTTTTTATTATGGTTTCATTACAAAGGCATAACTGGTTGAAATCATTGATCAAAGGGTTGAACTCAATCTCCAGCCCCCTTGTCCTCCCTAGAGGTCAGACTGGTATCACCCAGGTCAAAGCCCCAAGCCTCTAGTCACATGGTTGGTCTTTCTGGCATGATCAGCCCTCATCCTCAAACTCCAGCATAAACTCGGGTGTGATCTAAGGTATCCACCATAACAAATTCCTATCACTTGGAAAATTCCAAGGATTTGGAGGCTCCCTGCAAAGCAGTGGTCCCCAATCTTTTTGGCACCGGGGGTCAGTTTCATGTTAAGGCAATTTTTCCATAGATGGGGCGGGGTGGATGGGGGGACAATTTTGGGATGATTCACTCATTGTACTTATTGTGCACTTTATTTCTATTATTATGATATTGTAACATATAATAAGTATGCCACTCACCATAACGCAGAATCAGTGGGAGCCCTGCGCTTGTTTTCCTGCAACTAGTTGGTCCCATGTGAGACAAGTGCGCAGTGCGGAGGAGGCGCAGAAGAAAGTGACAAATAATGGGTGGCCTGTGCAGGGACTTAAAATAAGCATTGGCTTCTGACTTAAAGCCTGCCACCAGAGGCAGCTTGCCACTTGTCACTCACTGATAGGGTTTGATATAAATCTGCAAACAAGTGATTTATTATGATCTTTGTGCAGACTTCTCTGCTAATGTTAATGTGTATTTGCAAGCTGCTCCGCAGCACTAGCATCACCGCCTCAGCTCCACCTCAGATCATCAGGCCTTAGATTCTCATAAGGAGCGCTCAGCCTAGAAGATCCTTCACATACGCAGTTCACAGTAGGGTTCGTGCTCCTATGAGAATCTACTACCACCACCGATTTGACAGGAGGTGGAGCTCAGGCAGTAATGCAAGTGATGGGGAGCAGCTGTAAATACAGTTGAAGCTTCAATCGCTCGCCCACTGCTCACATCCTGCTTGTGGCCCAGTTCCTAACAGGCCACGGACCAGTACCAGTCCATGGCCTGGGGCTTGGGGACCCCTGCTCTAAAGAGTCAACAACAAAGGACAAATTCTTTATTATATAATGGGGGAGTTGCAAGGGAGGCTTGGACACTTGTACTAAAACTCTTACTAATTTTGAAAGCTGGAGATGATAGGAGACAGAGTCCAACCCTATATTCCTCATCAAGTTGGGCTCAAGACCTGCTCTAGTCCCCAAATGATTCACTTTCCCAGCCTTTCCAAAAGGGCACACCAACTAGCTGTGCAACAGACATAAAAAAATGTTGGAGACACCAGGCTCCCACTCACCCATCACCTGCTCCTCACAGTGCCTTGGGCAGCGGAAAACCACTGGCCCCTAACAGATACCTGCAGCTTTGGTAGGGCAAGTGGAGATCTGTTTGCACCATCCCCCAGCTACCCAAGAGAACTCTTTGCAAACAGTGAAGAGGTAGGAGGGGAAAATCTAAACTACCACTGTCTAGCCTTAACATGCAAGAGGAAAAAAAGGGACCAACACAAAAAGATTTAGGAGCTTTTAATGCTTAGACTGAAAAATCATATGCTGGGTTCTTCATGAAGTCATTGGCCCACCTCTGGCAGGCCACGTCTGCTCCTCACCCAGGCTATAACTGAAGGCCAAGGGCACCTCCCCCACGGCTCAGCGAGGTCTTTGGGTGGAGGGTCTTCCCTTGTAGTGTAGTGACTCCCCACCCGAGAGAAAGAAGAAGGATAATAAGCACCATGTGCCAGATACCATGCAAGGCACTCTGAAGTGTCATCTCAGTGAATCCCCACACCCACCTCTGGCGGGAGGGATCCCCACTTTACAGCTGAGGACCCTCCCTCAGGCTTAGAGAGGTAAATCAACTTGTCCAAAGTCATAAAGTCCCCAAGTCTCCAGGCTGGGATGAACGTCCAGGTCTCCCAGCTGTTCCCACTCCGCACCCTGAATGCTTTCTCTCCAACCCAGTCTCAGTCTTCCGTGAGAAGATCATTTTTAACATCCACGCCCCAGGTTGTCTGGTCCCTGTGAGGAAGGGGGTCCACTGAAGGATCCTGGCAGGATCTCTTCTCTAAAACAGCAAACATGACCTCAGAAGTCACTCTTGGCTGAATGGAGGCTCCCAAGGAAACAGTGAAGTAGCGGTTTGCAGGTGCTGGCTCTCTGTGGAGTTGGGTACCTCAGGACAAACAAGGCAATGTTCAAAGAACGGGGAAGAAAGGAGCAATCAGGAGGGCAAGCAAACTGAGTAGTGTCAGAGCTGCCACGGCAGGCCCCAGCCCCCGGGCAGCTGGGGCCTGGCTGCTTCAGTCCAGGAGGCGTGTAGTCATCTGCTTGCCCGAGGAGTTGGGGGCCTTGAACAGGTGCTACGCTGGGCCCAGGGGTGTTCACTTGGTGAGCAGCGGCAGCAGCCCCAGCTCGTTCAGTCTGTCCTTGGCCGCTGCCTCCCAGCCCCTGTTGGCCTGTGGGCTCCGAGGTGAGGGGTGCAGGAGCCCCTCCACCTGAACCTCGGGCATCAGGCCAGTCAGAGCCCGCCGCGCCCGCTGCTCTGCTAGCCGCCCCACTCCCACCACCAGCCGCACTCCCAGCAGCTGCACCTGCCGGCACAGGGCGGCGTCACAGAGCCCAAGAAGCTGTTCTCGCTGCCTGGCAGGCAGCTCAGCAGGGGTGAGGTTGCGCCCACTGGGAGCCAGGAAGAGCAGAGGACACAGATTATGGACAAAACAGTGACGGAAGAAGACCTCGGGCTGTCCACAGAGGTTCTGGAAAAAGCCCCAGAACCGGGCACCACTCACCTCTGACTGTGGGCATGCCAGTCCCAGCACTGGTCGCTTAGGGTGCTCTTGGGGAGGGGTCAGCACAGGGCCCCCAATGCCCAGCCAGTCCCGGACCACACTCACTTCCCCAAAGGGTACCTGTGGGCAGGAGAGAGGCATGAGGGCTTCACACTGGTGACCAGACTCCTGGGCTCTGGACCAACTGATCCCTTTCCACCCTCCATGAGGATCTACCCTAGATACCCCAGCCCACCCGCTTCACCCAAAGGCCTTAGACAAGGGTCCTGGACCTGTGGTTTAACTCTGTTCCTCTTTCTCCTATTTTTCATTGTGGACTGTGGTCCAGAAGAATCTGTTTGCCTCTACCCTCACTAGCCTCTGGGACCACATAGAGGGAGTACATGGAAGATCCCTGGCCCTACACAGGGAGTGACGAGTAGTATTGAGGACGGATGGTCTGAGACAGAACGGCCACCAGGGTTAGAGGAGGCACGAGGACAGGGCTGACCACTGCTCTCTGGGTGCCCTCTCAGCCTCAAGCCTCAGGCTGTCATTTCCATCGATCATCATTGATCATCTTTCATCCCCCAGCTGGGGTCAATAAAAGCGATTGAGCCTCCTGCCCTGAAGCCTCTTCCCCTCCCACAGCTGCCAAGCACCCCCACAGAGGGGCAGTCACTCATGCTGAGGTCTGAAAGAAATGCAGACCAGCCCTAGAGCCTGGCTCTGTTCGGAACCTCTCCTCAGCTAAGAAACAACGCAGATTGCCTGAACGTTCTGTAGCTCTTCCACACCCACCCCTGTCAGTCACTTCTGAGGATCCAGTAGTCCTGGTCCCTCTCCTGATCCCAACCGCACTCTAGGGAGAGGGGTCTGGCACAGTAAGGTAAGGATGGGGCTGGCGGAAGGAAAGGCTCTCAGGCAATTAGTGGACAGCTCACAGGGGAAACGGAACTGCCATTAATGTGCTTGGTTAACTATGGGCAGTGAGGCTGGGAGAGTGTCTGAGACCACAGGAGACAGTGTCTGTATTGGGAGGGGATGGGGCCCCCACACCCACACATGCACACATGTCCACAGCCGTGCACGTGCTCCTCCTCCACAGCACATGCAGCCAAGCATCCACCATGGAGCCTCCCCCTCCACCCACCAGGGGCTGCCAAGCCCTTTACCCCAGTCTGGGCCATGCCAAAGGGTCCTGGGTTCATGCCTAGGAAGAGCACTTCCTTGGGGCCCTGGCAGTAGCGGGTCACGTAGCTGCGATGTGGTTCCCACGCATACTCCACAGGATTGTAGATAATGCCCACAGGCTCCGAAAACTGCAGTTGGCTCAACTCAGCATTGAGCTGAAGCTCCTCCTCCAGGAAGCCCTCAGCCAAGCTCTGAGGGCAGGGCTGAGGCTTCATCAGGACACCTGCATGCTCACTGAGAGGTCCCAGTGGGAAAGCCTGGGGCACAGCCATGTCACCGCCACCTGGAAAAGAGATGGACAGAGGCCCCCTCAGCCCTAGAGTGGGAGGGATCCAAGCTGGCCAGGAACCCTACTACCATTACCTGGACTCAGAAGAGACTGTGTCAGGCATCCCCCAACCTCCAGGCAGTACTGAGCTCATCTCAGTTCTTGGTAATGAAAGGACCCCTCCACTCCCTGCTTCAAGTATTCTTCATTCATCACCTGATGAGAATAACCCATGACCACCAACCATCACCCACTCCAAACCTCCATCAGGCACAGGTCTTGAGTCACTAGTTCCTAGGCCTTGTCAAGCATATGGTAAGTTTCCAATAAATACTTACTGGTGGCAAACTTTTAGCACCCTGAATGACATCCTTAATAAAACAAGCCCAGCCAGGATGGGCTGTGTCCTGGAAACCAATGTGCTAAAGAACGAGATGTAGGTGGGAAGCCATAGCCCAGAGACTAATTACAGAAGGCTAATTACAATAGCTTCCAGGTGGTGAGCAAGTGCTCTGTGCCAGATATACCTTATTGATCCTCATAACAACCCCATGAGGTAAGCATTATTGCTCCCATGTTACAGGTAAGAAGACTGAGGCTTAGCAAGACCAAGCAAGTTACCCAGGGTCACACACTTAGCAAGTCATGAAGCTGGGATCTGAACCCAAACGATGTGACACAAGGCTGTGCTCTGAACCACCCACATATTTAATCAACTACCCTGCTAATTCTACAACCCCCAGCCCGGCCCAGCTTCTTGCCCATATTCAAGAATCCTTAGTGGTGAATGGGATGATTATCAGACTCAGAATAGACTCTTACAAGATATGTAATCATGGCCAGAGCCTCTGCCTTCCTCATTCAAATACTACTAATAATAATAGTCACTTAGCATTGATATAAGGGATAGAACGAGATGTTATGTATAAGATGGGGAAGAAGAGAAAGAGGGAAGAATGGGGGAAGAGGCAGAGGGAGCATTCAAGCAAGCTTTATAACCTGCAAAGGCCATTCCTTCTAATCTTCCTTCTTAATACTCCCGTGCAAACCCAGAGTTCCAGCCTAAACATTCCACTCACACTTTCAAAATGTCTTTCCTACTCCAACACCCAAAACTTTGCATGTACCATTTCTACAAACCCCAATGCAAGTATACTCATGTCCATCAGTACACTCCTCCGCTTTCCACACATCCAAATCATACCCATTTTTCAAGATGCTGCTCAAAATATCCCTTTGGTAAAGCTCTTCCTCCCTCAAGACACTCCAGCATTTGCCACAGTTTCCCAGCCAACTAAGTAGGTCTGACATGAGACCTGGGAATATGCATTTTAAACAAGCTTCCCCGGGTGTTTTTGATGGTTGGTGAAGGATGGGGGCCATGTGTGTCACCATGGTTGGTGGCTTCTTCATGAATTCATGCCTTGCCTCCTTGCTCCTTAAGAGACTTTGAGATCAGAGGTCAGTCACTGTTCAATTTCCCTCCATATCTCCAAGGTCCCATTAGGTAGTCAACACCTGCTCAGCTCTGTCCATCCCTGTTGAAAACTACCTTCTACCAAGGAGTCTTTCCTGATGGACTCCTCTCCACCTCTACATCCTGAGGTCACCGAAGATCAGCTGCCCTCTTGTACTCTGCTTGCTTCTCAGGACTTTGCGAGGCTCTGGACACATTTCCATTGTGTATGGACCTCCCATGGGGCAAGGACCATGGTTCTTTCTCCCTCTCAACCCCTTCCCCAGGTCAAGCAAGAGTAACCTCTTCCCTGAGATGGGAACTCAGAAAACAACCTGTTCTCTGACCCTAGCCTAGAGGAAAGGGGGGAGGAAAAAAAATCAGGGGCTGAATTTAGGAACTCCTTCCCCAGATTGAGCTCTGAGATCTTTAACTGATCTGTCCAGGTGGCTCCCCAGGGCCAAGTGGGCTCAAACACAAGCAGAGAAGGAAGCTCTGGAGAACTCAAATGCCTCAGGGGCCCTTGTTTTGCACCTCCCCATTTACTTACTGCTCCAGCTCTGTAATCTAAGTCTTAAGTTGGGCCTACCTTTGATCTTTAGAGATCTACACTGTAGACAGCAAGGCCTGGGGTACATGAAGTAACAAGGATTTATTTTCATTGTGCCAGGGTCCCAAAGCCTGATCTGCTAGCAAGAGCCACACACTGGGTGTCATTTCATTCAAATTGTAGACTTGGTTTCAATTCTAAAAAGGTTCTCTTAAGCAAATCATTTAACACTTCTAGCTATAAAATGAAAATGAGAAATTCCACCCAACCTACCACAGGTGGTTACTTCATTTATTTATTTTTTTCTATATTTGAGTATCTTTACGATAGGTACTGTGGCAGTCACTTGGCAGGGAAGATATCCAAAGTAAATGAAATGTAGGCCAAGCTCATAAACTGCTGTGAGAGGACAGATAATTCTAATACATTGGGATTTGAGGTTCAATGTCCTGAACAAAATACTATGAGAGCCCAAAAGAGGAACTTGGAAGTCCTATCTAAAGTCAACAAGAGCCGGAGACTTTAGAAACATAAATACTTTATAAATTAGTGTCATATTACAGTCAGTGCAGAGGAAGCAGAGGATGATCCAGCGATAAGTCTGGCTACCTAGGCTTTCTTACACTAAATCCAGGAAGTGAAGAAGGAAGCCAGGACACTATCCACTTCCCTGTCCCTTGGGGGCACTCCAGGATTCCACAGGGACAATCAGCAAATCCTTAAACCAATGATAATGATAATGATAATAATAATAATAGTAATAGTAATAGTAATAGAGCATGGACTCAAAAACACTTCATCCCTTCTGGTTCCGAGGGGCCGACACAAGGCTCCTTAAGAAATCTAGTCCGCCCACGCGCTCCGCCACACGGGCAAGCCTCGTCCCTGAAAGATTCCCGGACGGTTCCGTGGTCTCGGCGCGCCCTACGCCAAGGAATGCCCCAGCCGGAACGTGAAGCCCCAAAACGCAGACATTCCATTCCGCCTCCCCGCCTGCCGCCTCCCCTGGGCCCTAAACCTGCCCTGTACCCCAGGTTCTCAACCTCCTACTTCCTCACCTGGTCCAGCTCCCCATCTGGCTTCCGGTTTCTTCCCCCCTCCCCGCCCCCGGGCGCGGAGGATAGTGGGAGTCGTAGTCTACTTTGTTTAGGGAAGGAGATTGGCGTAGCCCCGGCCACTTCCGCCGGAAGTATTCAAGTCTCGGAAGGCTCGGTAAATTAGCACTAAGCGACGCTGGGGGTTGTAGTTTAATTCTTTATTTCAGGGCTAAATCAAGAATACTTGAGGGGAAGCCGGGATGGCTCAGTGGGTTAAGCGCTCACTTTGCAGCGCTGGGGACCGAGGAACACTTTTCCCAAAGGGAAGGAGTTTCAACCATCTCTAACCTCTCAACTCAGGGTAATTAACAATGGCTAATGATCATTTCTAGCCCTCCTGCTGCCCCAGGTATAAGAGACCTCTCCTTGCAGCCTTCCAAGGACTGTATATAGAATATCCACAGAGGCACTTATGGCATCTCCTAACAACTTTTAATAATGGCTTTGAGATTCATCCATTCCCCTTTACTGTCCAAGCCCCTGTCTCCGTGGCTTTACCATTTGACTTCTCTCCTCCTCTGCCCTGCTATTTGCCCAACCCTATAAGCTCCCATTTTTCTCAATCCTCCCGATCAGATACTATGTCCAGGGAACCTTCCCTGAAAAATCCCAATCCCATGGCTTCACCTCCACCTTCCCAACTCAATACCAAAGTCCAAAGCTGTCCCACATTAGTTGTTTGTTTGTTTGTTTTAAAGATTTATTGTGTGAGAGAAGGTGTGTGTGTGTGTGAGAGAGAGAGAGAGAGAGAGAGAGAGAGAGAGAGAGAGAGAGAGAGCCCAAGGCAGTACATCATTAATTGTAACATGGTTTCATTCCACACAGGTAGATGTGGGCCCGCACAGGGCGAGAAATGAACCAGGGCTCCCACATGGGAGGTGAGCACCTTCACTACGGTGCCATCCTGGCGGTTACCAGTTGCACCACAGTTCAGAATATGAGTTTGCACAGGCCACAGCTGGGAATCAAAACCCGGATCTCACAATTGCAAGGCAAGTGTTCAACCCCTGAGCTATCCCAGCATCCCTAGTTTTGTCCTTGTTGTCTGTCTGGGTCTGTTTTTGTGCCCTGACTATATGATCTTTCATTAAACTGTAAACCTCCTAAGGTCAATTATCTTCTAGATCCCTCTCACCCTCATCCCCTGCATACCTCAGGACAGCTATGACTGAGATCAGGGAGATGCAAGGTCTCCCTGCCGGTAGTAAGGAAGGAGACCTACAAACCCCAGGACAGTAAGAGGTAAGAGAACAAGGATGCTACCCCCTTCCCAACCCTCCCCTGCTCTACCAACAGACAAAAATTTAATGGGTGCAAAAAGAGCTTCAGGGAACTGTGAGCAGTGACCCTCTGATACCAAAGGTAAGAAACCACTCCCACCCTCGCAAAGTTTTGGAAACTGAATTAATCATCCACCTCACAAAGTTCATTATTTCCTGAGCTTTTGTTTGTGCCAGATTCTCGCCCTCTCTGTGTCTTTGCCTCTGTCTCTGCCCAGAGAAGTGTATCTCTGTGACTAATCTCTTGAAATCTCTGTGTGTGTTCTCTCTCTCTCTCTCTCTCTCTTTCTCTCTCTGTACATCTATCTCCCTGTCTCTGCTTCTTTCTCTGGAATGACTGAAATAAAAGTATCCTGAGCTTCTAGAACTGATGCCACCTCCACCTCACCCCCATACCCCGGCTTCTCAGTCTCTGTAAATCTATGCACTCGTGTGTCTCTAAACAAAAGTTAGCGGTGACAAGGAGCCACGCTGTGGTGTCATGTCATTGCTTAAGAATTCTAGGAGCCTCACCAGCCCTTAGACAGCCCTCTTTCCTACCCCACCCACTTGCTTGCCAAGCACTTCTGGTTTATCATCACGGCAGCCCCTCCACACTTCAAGTCTGCTTCTGGCAGGACAGGAATGAGTAAAATGAGTGACAGGCAAGTAGAGAACTCCCAGGACTGCCGGCCAACTCTTCCTGGAAGAGTTGGATAACTGTTTCTGTCCCTGTAAGTAAGCCCACTGGCCCCTGAGAGCCCAAAGAGGGAGTCCAGACAGAGGGAAAATGAGTCTTAGGAAACCCACAGTGAGTGCCTATGGCTGACCCCTGGGGGCCTTCTCTGTCTCTAGTCCATCCTACTCCTCCCCTCCTGAGGAGTCCCTTTGAGGAAAAATGGAGGTAAGGAGCTCCACACCTCCACAGTATAGAGTGCTTAGAACCCAACACCCATACACTTTCAAGAGACGAGCCTGAGAGAGGACATTGGGCTGGGACAGCGCCCTCCCCACCTGCCTTGTCCATGTCTTGGTCTCCTGGCCTTCTGGGGCATCTCCAGGGGACTGTCTGACTAATTTACCAATAGAGCCCTGTGGGGCAGGAGCAGAAATAGACCCAGGCTGTGGCCTGCACAGAGTTGAGTCACTCCCTAAGGGGCAGCCAATCCTGGGACAGGGTCCTCTGCCACCCACCAACCTGCTGCTGGGGCCTGAGCCCAGGCTGGAAGGGGTTAACCGGCTGGCCTGTTTTCCTTTGATTTCAGTGGGCTGCCCGGGCTGTGTTGGGCCGTGAGCGCCATCTATGGGCCTCTGGTGGTCAAAGCTCTGATCCCAGCTCACTGAAGGCTTCTAGGCTGATCTTTCAGCCCCCTTCCCCTGCCTCTATGATCCCTGAGTAGGAAAGAGTTGTCTAACCTCAGGGCTCCAGTGCAGAAATAGATATTTGGGGTTGGAAAAGGTGAGGGCCACGGTTCCCTCTCCGCCAAATACCGGTTATCACCGCTGGCCTGGAGGACCCCAGAGGTTTTTGTATTTGACTTTCGTTGTAGCCCTTTCCCTGGCTCCACTATACTAAGCAGCTGCCCTCCCTCAGTCAGCTCAATAAACATTTTAAAAGATTTGGCGAGGAGAGGCAACATAACAAAGCCCTCTAAAGTGTGGGCTCTGGACCCAAACTGCTTGGATTTGAATCCCAGCTCTACCATTTCCTAGTGGTGGCCTTGGACAAGTTACTTCTCTGTACCTCTGTTAACTCAGTTGTGAAATGGGATAATCATTGTAATCCAGGTCTTCTTTTATGATAATTAAATGAATAAATTACATAAATGAATTAATTACATTAGTATGGTGTCTAGCACAGAACTGCTGCTCCATATAGGTTTTTATTGTTATGACCATGTGACCAAGGTCTCAGGCAGATACTAGTCTAAGGACCCAGGATCCAGGATACACGGGCACAGAACAAGACTGGGCATTAAGCCATAGATAGATAGATAGATAGATAAATAGATAGATAGATAGATAGATAGATAGATAAAATGGGTATCTTGAATTTACTAACTTGTCTAGTGGTACAATTCACTAACTGTACTTGCCATATTTTTCTTAGCCATGGAATAACTGAATTAAGCTTGCAAGCTTTACAAAACATGAACAAGAAGAAAAGAAAAAATTCTGGGCAACTCATCTCTGGCAATGACGGATACGGGCTGGGGTTGGGTGCTGGAAGTTCATGGCTACAAGAAAAGTACTTTTCGGGTCTCTAAGAGCAGCAGGAGATGGCATGAGAGGGTCAGAGAAATACAGAACTTGCGGTAAAGATGTTGGAAGGAAAGGTGTTAAGGAAGAGGCATTAATTGGCCTTTAAAAGGACCCAGGGGAAGCCAAGATGACTCAGTGGGTTGGGCGCTCACTTTGCAGCCCTGGGGACCGAGGATCAAATCCTGGCCCCGGCCCGTGCGGACCCATATGCTGAACTGGGGAGTGCCCCCAGTTCAGTTCCCACCCGGGCGAGACCCCGGCCCAGTTCCTGCCCTGTGCAGCCTCATGCCCACCTGTAGAATGAAACTATGTGGAAAAACCAATGATGTACAACTATGGAGACTGTTCAGGGCCCTCCCCCTTCTCTCTGTCAGTGTATCTCTCTCTCTCTCTCTCTCTCTCTCTCTCTCTCTCTCTCTCTCTCTCTCTCTCTCTCTCGTCAAAAACAATAAAAATAAATCTTTAAAAGGACCCAAATGTAGGAAAGTGGAGTGAGGCCCCTGATATGTGCAGGAGCAAGGGCTGCTGCATCCAAGGACATGTCCTCCTTGGCACAAGCTTTGATCAGACTGCCCAAGCTTCCCAAGATGTATCGCATCCCAGCCCCACCCCAGCTGCGTGGGAACTTCACTTCCAGTGTCTTTCCCCCAGCCTGGTGGGGAAGGGACTCCCAAAATGGAGAAAGTCCCTTGCAGGTCCTACAGGCCCCCACCTCCCTCCTAGACCCGGAGAACCAGGGGAGCCAGGCTGTGGGTGCATCCCTTTGTTTATGGACAGGCTCAGCCGTCTCCCTATCTCTGTCTTCCGTATGCCTGCCTTCTTCTACCCTACTGGGAAATGGGTACATACTCATAGGATGCTTCTCCAAAGGGCAAGAGTGAGGGACAGAGTCACACCCTGTCAGTTAAAACAAGTGCAGAGCCAGTGGCGTCCCTGGTCCATCGTCACCACCCCCACCTCAGCCCCAACGCAGCACAGACCAGCTTTATGGATTGATGGCCACTTAACTGGAGGCAGGTGACAGCTAAGTCTCCCCAACTCAGGTGTTCTCCCTCTCCTGAGGCCTGGACACCTGGGTCCTGAGGAGAGAAGCAGGGACAGGCTGGATGGGCTGATTTGCATCGCTTACTTGGGAAGCAATTATCGGAGGAGCTGTCAGCTCAGCAGCAGCTCTCTCCTCACTAATCGGATTTCACCAGAGCCCGCGGCTGGGGGGGCTGAGTAATTTGGCTTGATGCAGTGGTGGGAGATGTTGGGCCAGGAGGCCGGCCCATCTGTCTGAGCCGTGTTACAGTTGTCCAGAGCAATTATCCTGAGGGGACCACACAGACATCGGACAGACAGACAGCCAAGGGGGCTGGACTGGTCCCCAGTCCTGCAGCAGGAACATGGAAGGTACATATTTGGCAGAGTGGGAGGAGTAGCTCCCACAGGTTGAGCCGAATGAAGCAATTGAGAAGGAGAGTCAAGATGAGTCTGGGAGTAACCCCAAGTAGCCAAGTGGGAAGAGGACCCAAGAACCCTAGCTTTCTGCTGACCCACCTCCTGCCCTCCCAGAAAGTCAGCAACAGAGCCAGGACTTGACCAAGTCTGAATCTCCCCAGCCCTGCTCCTCCCCCTGCAGTGCTCCCAGACCACACTGTCGCTGCCCCTGTCTCTGCCACCTGCCTTCTCTTGTCCCCTCCTTCCCACCCACACTGTCCCACTCTGTCTCTCCCCAAGTCTTGCAGTGGGCTGCTGATTCCTGTCCCCACCTCTGTCCTCCATTCCACACCTTTCAGAAGAGGAAGGACGATAACAATAGCTGACCTCTACTGAGTGCTCCTTCTACACCGGACAGCACCGAAAGTATTTGAAGTGGATTCTCCCATCTAACCCTCACGCTAAAACCTGAGGGCCCCGTTTATGGATGAGGACATTGCTGCTGACGGACCTTCCTAAAAGAGGGACACATCTGATCTCTGTGTCCCAAGCCACCAGGGCAGCCCTGGTGTGTGGTCAGTGCACAATCAATGCCTGTTTACTGAATGAAGGATGGAGTGGGTGAGCTACCCTACTCCCTGCTTCCAGCTGGCATCCAGGGAACAGCCACATCTCTGGCTTGGCCTCCCAACCCTGTCACATCTTGAGCCCTGCTTACCATCTCAGTGTGGTCTCCCTCACCTCTCCACACACTCTGTGCTCCAGCAGGTTGGAAAGCTCCCCTTGCTCCTCCGCTGCTGCTTTTGCACAAGGTCTGTCTCTGAAGTGGTGGGGATCTGTCTCTCTCCATCTTCTTCCCCTTGCCTGGAGCATTCTCCCTTCCCCATCTCTGCCATTGACTACATGCTACCCACTCCCCTAGGCCCACATCAAATGCTGCCTCTCCTCAGAAACTTTCCCCGATCCCTCCTGTGCTTGTGCCTCCCTTGTGACCTGTGTTCCCCACTGTTAAGTGTCTCGTTAACTGCTAACGTGCTTTATGGGCCCTGCTAGACTGTGTGTTTTGAGAAGTCAGCACTCAGTCCTCTCTCTCCTGAACACAGGCCCACTGCCTTGTACCTATTAGGTGCTCAATAAATGCCCGTTGACAACACAAGTATCTGCTCTCTGGTTTGTTTATCTCGTTCAGAGATGCTCTTATGGTGATTTGAAAGGAGCACTGAACTTTCACGGGAGACTTGGAACTGGGGGTCTGGCTCTTAACAATGGATCATGCCCTGTCTGAACCTGGGGCTGATTGTTTCATTCTTTACCTGGAAGAGATGACAAAGCATGCCTCCCTCGCAGGACAGGGGATGCATTGTCATCTTACCTGCTCAGGGTCTGTCTCTGAAGTTGTGGGGAAGGTCTGTCCCTCTCCATGTTTCTGCCTCACTACTGACCCCCCTCAGTTCAGGCATAGAGCCCAGGAGTGCTACCACTCAGTTCCCTCACTGTCAATTGTCCTGATGCTACCATTCCTAGGGGTGGCCTCCCCCTTGCCCAGGGCGCCCAGAGGACCAGCCTCACCTTGGCTCTCGGACCCCCTTAGCAAGTGAGACCTTGAGTTCTCCCTCTGAAAATATTAATAATAAAGAAACAAGGCAGCAGGTATGAAACTGGATGCAAATTGGCCCCAGTTCTCAATCCAAGAAAGAGAATGCCTGAGCTATGGACCCAGAGAAATCCAGTGCTTATTTGCATGTCATTTGCATTATATTTACATGTGATCAATTTCATGTTCAAATGCACAGTCCTCCCTCCCCAGTTCTCCTCCCCCAGGGTCCCCTCAGCTGATGCCCCCCCTCATTCCCTCCTGCCCCTATCCCTCTTCCTCTAGCCTCTGTCACAACCTTCATCATCCTTGTTCTTCTTCCTGCCGTGTCCACAGCGCCCCCACCTCCCATCCTTACCGGAAAGGACCCACTTGCCCAACACCCAGAATGGATTCCTGAGGTCTTACCCTAGTTCAGGAGGGGCATCCATGCCGGCCCCCTCCCACCCTGAGCCAGGCAGGCGCAGCAGACAGCAAGCGCGCCTCTCAGCAAATCCCAGCCCCATTCAGCCTGGTGATTAATGGCGCTGCCCTCCCCATGAACCTGCCTTTAATACTGAGGAAGTTATGAAACCGCTATACATCAGCAGCTCCGGCCCCACGGCCCCGCCCGCCGCCTCCTCTCCTCCACCCCCCACCCTCCAGCTCCCTCTTCAAAATCTCATTTGGGCTCCTGCCGCCTGGGCCCACCCTCCTCTGGCCTCCGCTGTGGGAGGGGGTGTCTACCCCTGCTTCGGTCCCGGTGAGGACCCACATCTCATTTTCCCTTCCTCTCTCCTCCCCGCTCCACCCTCTCTCCCTCCAACCTCCCCCCACCCCACGGCTGCATCTCTGGGCCCATTTAGAATTGCTGACATTTTATCTGCATTACATACATCACTCCGTCCCCAGCAGCCATCTCTCATAGATTGGGGGGGGGGGGGCAGGGGGCAGGGTGGTCCTGAGCTTGGGAAGATGGTGGAGAAACAAGGCGGAGGTGAGGAGAAAGCACTTCCTCTACACCCCTTCCCCCTTGGGCCCTTCCCCCTTGGGCCCTCTCCCCAGCTACCTGGGAGGTTATGCAGGTGGGACCCTAGGGTAGCTGATGGCAGAGACTGGTACCCTAGCCTCCTCGTGCAAGTCCCTGCTGCCTCAGGGCACCAAAGACCTTTTCTTAGACTGCACAGACTAGGGAAGGTCAAGTTGCCCGTCTCCCCCACCCCTTTCATAATCTCCTCCACACGAGATTATGAAGGTGACTATTTAATCTCTTTTAGCTGGCCCGTTCTAATATTTCCCACACCGCCCTTCTGGGAAGTCCCTCGGAGTGTCTAACCACTGTGCCTCATGCTGCAGTCATTCTTTTCTTCTTGCTTTGTTCTTAGAAGGTTGAAAAAGCAGTATTGCCTCTCAAATGAATTAAAGCCTTCATTACAATGCCTGCACAATCATAAATATATAGTCACCTGCCCACACACTCCTGAGTCTTATAAACATGATAGGAGGCAGAGGGCGGGGCCACCCTAGAAAGGAGGAAATTGAGACTCAAATTGAGGAGAAGGAAAGGCACAAACCTGCCCAAGACCAAGAGGCAAGGACCCAGGGGTCCAGCAATCCCCGCAGGCAGTTTTCTCTCCATAGAAAGATAGAGAGGTCTGGATCAAGAGACAGCAAGGGGGTGGGGGGTGGGGGGAATGGAGCTGGGAGAGAGACAGGCAAACAAAGAGACAAATAAACAAAGAGCTAGACAGACAAAGGGACCATCAGCCAGGGACAGGCAGACAGGCGAGAGGAAGCCGACAGAGGCGCTGGTATAGCCCGTCCCAGGCTGGACACATGTTTGTCTCTGTCAGTCAGGGTCTCTGCTGGAATGTGTCTCTTGGGGCCTGTGGGGCTGTTTGCTCGCTGGGTCCGAATCTTCCATTTTCTTGGGAATGTGTGTTCTCCTTGGGCCTCTTACACACTGTCCCTTACCTGCTGGTCTTCCTGTCTGTGCCCCATCCCAGCCACTCCTTCTGTCTCGGGCCATCTTCCTGCCCTGCCCTTCATGCTCCCTCTCAGGGGCAGTCAGACACTTCCTGTGGGCTTTCAGAGGCTCCCACAGGACAGGGCCAATCCAGCGATGGGCAGGAGGGGTCAGGGGCCCCAGATCAGGGGACAGCTCCCAGGCCTGCAGAAGGGAAAGAGCAATACAGGACTGTCCCCACGTCCAGCCAACCTTCACCAATGAGGCAGGAAGAGCCCCGGGCAAGGAATAGGAAGAAGCCCTCTGCCCCACTCTCCTGTGGCGCTCCTTCAGACAAAACAGACCTCAGGCAGTGGGGCTTAGTGGGACTGGCTGATTTACATGCTGTTTGCATCTCATTTGCATGTCCGCCCTCTGCAACTCTATAGACTCTCCAGCGCAGTCTGGCCCCTACCCCTAGCAGAGCTGGGGGTGGAGAGTGGGTGGGTAGGAGTGAAGGTGGGGTTCACCCAGTGGTGTCCAAGAGTTTTTCTCCCACACCTCCTCATCACAGGTCACATTCCTGCCCTGATAGAGGCAACTCCTCTCCGATCTTAGAGCAAGTCTCCCAAACCGGGTTGCCAGCCAGACTGTCCTCTAGACACACTTTTCACTTGCACCTCTGACCTTTGTCCCCATGTTTCCCCAGCTCTCATCACCCCAGCCCCCTCTGTTTTAGATCAGCATTAGCATCATTTAAGGCCAGGCTCCAAGCCCTTCTCTTCCATGATGACTCCTTGGTCATGTGGCCCAGATCGTAAAACTACAGTTCTTAATATTGGAATGCACCTCAAGAAACCGCACCGTTTGTCTTTCCTGTCTTCCGGAAGATGATGCATCACTGTTCCCACTTTATAGATGAGGCAACTGAGGCTAAGGATCAGTAAAGTGAATTTCCCAGGGTAGTATAGGAAGTAGGGAGAAGACACTCTTTTCAATGTCCCCTGTCCTACCCTGACCTCATCATTCATTTGGCCAGGTGCAATGCCTTCTTCTGAACCGTCTTGTCTGTAAGCTAACCATTAGACATGGTTGCTTAATTTTTCCTGGGTTGGGGTTTTTAATCTCCCTGGGCTCCAGCCACACAAAACTACTAGCATTTCCTGAATTCTTCTTGCCCTTTCTTAGCAACATGTCTTTGTCCATGATGGTCTCTCTGACAGGATTGCCTTTCTCCCCAACCCCATTAATGCATGGGGAAAACTCCAGCTCATCCCTCCAAACCCAGCTCAGCTACCCCCTTCTCTAGTGAAGCCCTCCCTGGCTCTCCAGCACCATATTTAAACCTCCCTCTGCGGCAGCACTTGTCACATTGCTGCTGACCGCCCAGCCTCCCTCCTGAACCATGAGTTCTTCAAGGGCAGGGACCACCATGTTCCGTTCAGCTCTCTCCCCAGAGCGCACGCCTTTCAATTGGACCAGATTTCATGCCCCACCTTCCTTCCCCAACCTAGGCCCACGGAACAGCGCCACCAACATGCTGGGGAGGTCACAAAGGAAGACCAGGAAGCTGGGACGGTATGTGAGAAGGCCCAGGAGACAGTCCAGGGTGCAGGGTGGGCGTTCTTCGGTTTCCTAAAGAATTCCCTTTCACCCAGCTCAGTGCTAAATGAGTGTGTGAAGCGTGCAAGATGGAAGCACAGAGGACTAGACCGAAGGGGAGAAAGGGGAGAAAGAGAAGAGGTAGGATGAGGGGCAGAAGGGAGAAGAGGCAGAGAAGGGTCAGGAAGAAAGAGGGAGGGAGGACACAGAGAGACAAGGAGGAGGACGGAGCTCAGACTTGATGCTCAAGCACGTCCAGCGGAGACTCCAGCCTTGGGCCTTTGTGTCCTTCCTGCCCCCACTCTCCTGTCTGGGAAATGGGCACAGCTCTCCTTCTCTGAGCACCAGCGAGGCTCAGAGTGGGGCGGGGGGCAGACGCCCCTGCTGTGCTGCGTGACCAGAGGTCCTTGCATACACACTGTCTCGTAAAGCTCACCTGAGAGGTAGAACTTATAATGCCCATCCTACAGATGTAGAGCCTGAAGCAGGCAGGTCTGCCATTTGCCTCTATGAGCGGGGGGGCTGACTCCAAAACTCTCCTCTCCCCACAACCCCAGGGCCCTGTCAGCATTGAAGACAGACCAGAGAGATAGGTGACATTTGAAGCCCCACCTGGGGACCAGGCACCTCCACAACCCTGCAGAGAAGTGTGAAGTTGTGATGTAATCTCCCACTCCAGGAAGTACCCCCTGCATCGACTCAGTCTTTGTCTAGTAGGTTGATGATGCTCAAACTAAGCATCTGGAGACCTAACAGGGGCTCCGAAGACACACCACGGAGGAAGCAGAGCACTGCTCTGTCATTTCATCCTCCCCTGTGCACTCAGTGATCCCCGGCCAGGGGAGAGGGGTCAGGAGTTTGCCTTTCAAAGGCTCCACGAAGATCCCTTCCGCAACCCTGAAGCCCAAGTAGCCAGCAACATCCACGATTCTCTGAGGCTCGGAGATGCACACAGATGCAAGTCACTGTCCCCAGCCCTCCTCTCTAACCCCCACTAGGGACATATAGGTGGCACTGTGGATCACAGAGCCAGAGCCTCGCCCCAGATGCACAGGCGACCTTCCTGTATTTAGCCTCCCTCTATACCAATCCCAGTGGCTCATGCCACTTCCTGTCAGGAAGTCCCTCCTCGTGTCTAGCTGCCATCTCTCCTGCTGCGGCCCAGCCCATTCTCAGCTGTGACAGGTGAGCAGCTGAGCTCTAATGGCCAGGGGGTGGGCAAGAGAATAAGTACTTCACTTCAAGCCTGGGGGAAGGAGGTGTTAATGCAAAAAACCAAACCAGTCGCTCCCCCATCCCAGCTGTTCCCCCTAGTAGCCTAGAAATGGAGGGCAGACAGCTGGAAGGACTTCCCGATAGAGAAGGGAGGAGGTACTTCTGGAACAGGATTCCGAAGGGCGAAGCCTGCACCCGCTGCTGGCAGCCGCCCAGCCTGGCCGAGGCCCTTTGGTGGCAGCTGCGGGAGGATGACCAGCACTTCCAGAAAAGCTCCGCGTGCTGGGGCTGCTGGGAATCTTTGCAGCTCGGGCGGAATGGAGAAAAACCTGGGCCTGGAGCCCCCTTGTGGCCACACAGAGACAGGACAGGCAGCTCTGCCTCCAGCTGGCCCAGGGGTCAGAGCCGACGCAGGGGAGACAGCCCCAGGTGCCCCACTTGAGAAGCCCAGTTCACAGCCCGGAGCTCATCACACCCACCAGCTGACCCCAGGGGCAAGGTGGGGACAGAGACCAAAAGGCATCTCAGGCTCTGGCACACCCAAGTGCGCACACACCCCTCACACAGCCACACACACTTCTGGATCCACAGATGTAAAAATATCCACCAGATCTCCCCACAGACAGAGGTGGCTTCCCTCAGACTCTTAGTCACCCCTGTCCTGAGAAGTTTAGGGACAGTTGGAATGGGTACTAGGAGCACAGATTCCAGAGCAGGGCCAAGGGCAAGGCCAAGGTGGCAGGGTGCCCCAGCCTCCCCGTCAGCCTCAGGGGGACCCTGAGGAGCCTGTGGTCACCGACCCCCTCCCCAAGCATCCATGAAATGGGCAGAGCTCAGGTACAGTCACCCTAACCGGGGCCTGGGTGTGTGCAGAAGAGGAACTAGGGAAAGGAGGAGTGTGGTACCCACAGCCTCCCTTCAGGACTGCCCTCTGGCTCCTTGGACGAAACTCCCAGGCATCCAACCTCAGTCCTTCCTGCTGGGATCAGAGAGGATTTCTCCCTGGGGATTACTCTGGCATTTTGCCCCTATTATAAACCAAACAAATACTCAATCATAATCCTGAAACCTGAAGGAGGGGCAAAAACTGGCAATAGATGAGGGGGAGCAGGAAGCAAGGGGGAGTCAGGCAAGACAGGTGACAGTCAGAGAAGGATGTTTATGACCCTCTCTCTTCCCCATTGGTGAAGAAGGGACAGGGAATAGGGCTCCTCTTAGTGGAGGGACTTGGGGCAGATGAAGGGAGACTTCCCATAAAAGGGTTGATGAGGACAATTCTCTGAAAAGACTTCCAGTTATTAGAAACTGGAGCTAACAGAAAGAGAATGCAAAGAAAGAGGAAGGGAAGGTGGCAGGAGATGAAAAAGAGGTTTCTTATCCAGAAAGATGAGAGAGCCCAGCGCAGACAGAGTGGAGGGGGAAAGCCGTAGATGTGAAGTGACAGGGACCTGAAATGGAAAAGGCTCAGGATCGCTCCACTCACTGGCTCATCTGCACTCTCCTTCCCAAGATGGGGTGACGTACCTGTCTGGGGTCTAAGCAAATGCAGCTGGTGTTGTCAGAAGTCAAGCCCAGGGGCCTCCTCCCAGCTGGAGGTGGGCAGTGACCCAGAGTAGCCGGCCCTCAGCACCACCATCTCTCACCTGGCTGGCTGTCCATCAGAGCCCAGTGGCCTTAGAAAGCAAGGCCAGGTCCTGACCCCAGAACTCCTGGATCAAAGGGGCCCAGGAGTCTGAATTCTAAGCAGCCCACTGCGATTCTGAATCAGCTCCTAAGAACAGCTGACTTAGCCTCATGCTGTCTTTTTCAGGGGCGGGAAGAGAGGCCGGAGGAGCAGAGCAGCCTGCCTGGGCCGACATCTGCACACTGGACCGCACACAGGGAGGCAGACAGGGCTTCTCCCTTCTCCTCGGAGCCTCCTCAGCCCCCAATTCCAGGAAAGGCCTTCCCGCCTGGCTCCTCAGTCCTGACGTGGCTGAGTCCTCCCTCTCACTCTCTGGCCCATGGACGGACCCTTCTTTCTTCAGCAGGACCTGAGTTGGGCCTGAGCATCTGACGTCCACATGGGAAATGTTCAGTAGCATCCATCCCTCCTGACTCCACCCAGGGGGTGGGCTTCCCTCCAGTTCCTAGGGAATGGTGGGGAGGAGAGCTGCTTGCTCCTGGGGGGGGGGGGGCTGGCTCTCTGTCCTTCCTCAGCCTGGCCCCACGTGGGGGCCAGCACCCAGCTCTGCTCTGGGCGTCCTTGGTGAGCAGCTGGCCTGCTCATCCTCCAGGTGGACACATAAGGTCAGCAGAGCCCTCTGGGGGGTCAGGTCATATCGGGGTCATAGGTGCTCCCCTGCACCCCCAACTGAAGACCAGGAGGGAGATGAGCCTGCACACTGGTGCTGGATGCAGGGGGAGGTTCCAGGGGCCCCCATTCAGCCTGCAGGGAGCCCACCCCCAGCCTGGAAGGGACCCACCTTCCTACTCTAGGACTCCCTCTGTCAGCCTCA
This sequence comes from Craseonycteris thonglongyai, assembly GCA_004027555.1. Taxonomy (NCBI): domain Eukaryota; kingdom Metazoa; phylum Chordata; class Mammalia; order Chiroptera; family Craseonycteridae; genus Craseonycteris; species Craseonycteris thonglongyai. The sequence continues at coordinate 45,171 of PVKE010004150.1, forward strand.
GGGGGGTTGTCCCCTCCACAGTTCTGCTGCAGAAGACTGGCAGGGTACAGACCACAGGATGGTCAGATGGAGCAGGAGAGAGAGGAGCTGTCCATGCAAATTGGGGGATGTCATTCGAAGTCACACCGGTGACCGAATGCTGGCAGGCTGGGAACAGGTGGGTTAGAGTCAACCAGATTGGAACAGAGATGGGGTGAGATGCCAGGAGAGAGAGAGTGGGGACAGCAAGAAGCAGAGAAGGGAGGGGAGGAGGGAGAAACAGGCAGACAGGATGGCGCCAGTGCCAGGAGGGCCACTGGCTGCCAGGTGCTTCAGCTCCCCTTTGAAGCTATGGGCTTAAGGGGGACTCACCACACAGCCTCTCACGGGAGCCCCCAGCCCCTCACTGCCCTGGGGCTGGCCCTCCCTGCGGTTCCTAGAGGACCCAGACGCTTTCAGGAAGCGCATGGGGTACCTGAGTGGCAGTCAGGAGTGTGGGATCCACTCCCATGTCTGCCACAAATGTGTTTTGAGAAAGGACCCGCCCCCACCAGGGTCTTCATTTTTCCAGCTGTTAAAAACAGGGGGTGCACCAGGAGTCTTTATGATCCCCTCCCCTCCTTTGAGACCAGGGAGCCAGGTGCTTAGAGATGGCGTAAGGCAGGGGTGGGGGGTGGGGGGTGGAAAGCGGCCTGAACTGAGAACCCAGACTCCTGGGATCCTCTTATTTTACAGATGGGGACACTGAGGCCCAGAGAAAGGCCATCATGCCAGGACTGGGAAGAGCCACACACCCTAGTGCTCACGGCACAGTTCATGCATTGGCACCAGCAGCAGCTTATGCAAATGCAGCATCCCAGGCCCTGTCCCAGAGCAACTGGACTGGAACCTGCATTTTAAAAGACCCCCAGATGATGTAAAGCTTACGAGCATCCAGCCAGCGGAGGGTGAAGCATGTGGGTTTTACACGGAACCCAGACAGGAGCCTGGCTCCTCTGCCTACTAACCAAGCTTCTGTTCCCTTGTGTGCAAAGTGACAATAAGACCTACTTTATGAGGCTATGCTGAGGCTTAGAGCCCACCAGGATGAGACTTGTTTGGCACGTGGTGAGCACCCAGTAAGCAGTCAGAGTGGTTACCTGCATCCGCATGGTACACTGTGCTCAGTGTTAGAGCTTCCTTGGGACAGCCTGGTTACCTGCTGGCTGTGTGATCTCAGGCAAGACCCATGACCTTTCTGTGCCTCCATTTCCTCCTGTGTAGACTGAGAATAGTCCAAGCGCTTCCCTTGTAGGGTTGTTGAAGGATTACGTAATTAAGCGATCTGATGCATGTGGCAATAGCCAATCCACAAATGTGTTTACTGTGGTTATTACGAGAGCTCTGATCTCCAGAGACCTAGATTCTACCTGTTTTATTTATTTATTTATTTTCTTTTACTGTTTTTGACAGAGAGAGAGAGAGAGAGATACAGAGACAGAGGGAGAACTGAACTGGGGGAGCTCCCCAGTTCAGCACATTGGTCCGCACAGGCTGGGGCCGGGATTCGATCCTCGGTCCCTGGCGTTGCAAAGTGAGCGGGTAACCCACTGAGCCATCCCGGCTTCCCCAAGATTATTTTTTAAAAAAAGATTGTATTGCTTTTGACAGAGACAGAGAGAAGAGGGCGGGGGGGCAGAGCAGTCTCCGTATTTGTACGTCATCAGTTCTCAACATGGTTTCATTCGTTCCAGGTGGGCGGGGGCCTTGCAGGGCAGCAGCTGGGTTGGGGGCCTCCCCCATGGGAAGCACACTCCAGTTCAGCATATGGGTCCGCACGGGCTGGGGCCAGGATTCGATCCTTGGTCCCCAGGGCTGCCAAGCGAGCACTCAACCCACTGAGCCATCCTGGCTTCCCTATAAAGATTGTTTTTGAGAGAAGGTGAGAGAGATAGAGAGAGACAGAGAGAGAGAGAGAAAAGGGGGAGGGCCCAGAGCAGTCTCCATAGTTGTACATCATTAGTTGTGACATAGTTGAATTCCACACAGGTGGATGTGGGGCTGCTCAGGATGGGAACCAAACGGGAGGCCTCCTGCATGAGAGGCAAGAATCTTGGCCGCCATCCCAGCAGTTACCAGTTGCATCACAGTTCAGCATATGGGTTTGCAGGGGCCAGGGCCAGGATTCGATCCCTAGACCTCACAGTTGCAAGGCAAGTGCTCAACCTGTTGAGCTATCCCGGTACCCCTTACTTATTTATTTTTTTTAAGATTTATTTTATAGGGAAAGCTGGGATGGCTCAGCGGGTTAAGTGCGCGCTTTGAAGCCCCGGGGACCGAGGATCGAATCCCGGCCCTGGCCCATGCGGACCCACATGCTGAACTGGGGTGTGCCCCCAGTTCAGTTCTTGCCGGTGCAGCCCCATGCCCACCTGTAGAGTGAAACATATGGAAAACTAATGTCGACTATGGAGGCTGCTCAGGGCCCTCCCCCTTCTCTCTGTCTCTCTCTGTCTCTCTCTGTCTCTGTTTCTCTCTGTCAAAAATCAATAAAATAAATCTTTAAAAAAAAAAAAAGATTTATTTTATTGTTTTTGAGAGAAGAGGGAGGGCCCAGAGCAGTCTCCACAGTTGTACATCATTATTTGTGACATAGTTTCATTCCACACAGGTAGGTGTGGGGCCTCGAGGGGCAGGAACTGGACCTGGGCCTCCCGCATGGGAGGTGAGAGCCTTCATCAGAGAGCCATCTTGGTGGTTACCAACTGCACCGCACTTCAGCATATGGGTTTGCATAAGCCAGGGCCAGGAATTGAACCCTGAATCTCTTGATTTTGAGGCAAGGGCTCAACCACTGAGCTTTCCCGGCATCCCCCAGAGACCTAGATTCTAGGGAAGAAGGCAAATCTTCGTCCAGCTGGGCCAGGAGAAAGAGGCAGGGAGGAGGAAGGGAAACTAGGGAAGGGGAAGACAGGACCACTCCCAGGAGGCAGCCACAGTGTCTGGAGACCAAGCAGGCACTTGGCCTGAAGCCCAAGCTACCGAATGAAACAGCACACACACCTAGATCATGTTGATACACAGGCACACACTAACTAGTAAGTGCAATGGAGTAGGAGCCCAAAAGTTCTGCCACAACTCGCTGTGCAAGCCTGAACAAGCATCTTGCCCTCTCTGGGCCTCCGCTTTCTCATCTGAAGAAGACTGATGGTTGGACAATCCCTGAGTCCCTGCTGGCTGTAGCATGCTGCTGAGGTGATTCTGGTACATGCTAAACCACTCACCTGCCCTGTACATGTCACAACATGGGTAATCACAGGGCAGGTCACTCCCCTCACCACCTCCCATTCACACACACACAGAGGCACAGGGGCAGGAAGGAATCAACCTGACCTGGCCATAGACAACCAACCGCCGGGTTCTCCCCGTGGTCCTCCGCCCCTTCCCACAGGCAGGCCAGGTGAGCGGGGCGTGCCCCTTCCTGCGCGTCACAGTCTGGGCACCTGCTGCCCCCTGCTGGCTGTAGGAGCGGTGGCTGCCTGGTCTATGGAACCAGCCTAGGGACCTGGACTGGTGGGAGGTAGGATAGCCAGCATGCGCCCTGTCCTCAGAGCTAACGTCCCCTCAGCAGCTTCCCTTCCAGGATCCAGGTGACGGTTGTGAGAAGAAATGAGGGGAATGAAGCCCATTGGACAACCGGGACCCCTGGGCAAGGAAGGGCCACGGGAATAAACAAATGCACTGATAGTTACTACGGTAACAGATGATTCGACAGCACTTGGTGTGAGCCAGACACTGTCCTAAGTGCTTTACATATAGATACTAACATGACTCCCCGTTTTACAGATGAGGGGAGTGAGGCAAAGAAATCCTCAAGGTACGCAGCCAACAGGCTCACAGGGGGGCTCTACCACCCCTCAGAGAGGAAGGGGCTGAGAGGGACCAAGGTGGGGTAGAGACACATGGAGACAACTACAGAAATATGGGAGAGGAGGGGGCAGCCACAGGGGGAGGAGAGAGCGGCAGGATGGTCCAGAGAGGGAGGGGAGGGACAGGAGAGAGGCGGGCTCCCCTTTGACCCCAGGGCCCCAAAGATGCTATCAGGCCAGACTCTGCGGGAACATCCTTCCTGGACCCCTCCGCATTCCAGCCTCTGCCAGGCTGGTTTTACAGCCTCGCGGAGCTGCTGGACACTGTTTATGGCAGCCCCACTCTCCAGCCCTTGTCTGCAGGCCCCAAAGGCATCTGGTCAGGCTAAGGGAGGCTTGTGGGGGCAGGGGTCCCCCGCCCAGCCTCCCAGTCCCTGCTTTGAACCCTGCTGGAGGCCGGAAGGAGGAGGCTGGGTGGGCGCTGCGGGCCCCTTCCAGGCTCCTTACTGAGTGTCTGGGAGGAGGAGGAAGACCCCCTGGGCGTAGGCCACCTCACAAGGACCACTGAATCCCACCTCTGCCGATTCCTTGCTGTGTGACCTTGGGCACAACATTTAACATGATTTAACCTTCCCCAGGCTCCGTGAATCTTTCTGTGAAATAAAAATAATAGCACCGCATGATTATTTTAAGAGTATGACATATTATATATAAAATGCTGGCCCCCAAATGTAGCAGATATTATACACTATAGTAGAGTTTGTAAAATAAGGCAAAGAACTAAAGGTTTACATCCCATTTAGTGGTCCTCAAACTTTCCACCAATTCTGCCCCCAAACCACTACCTATGTTGCAAGCTTCCTCTCCCACCTCTCCCCAGGGTCAACCCATCCCAGGCCCGGAGCCTCATACCCTTCTGCCTGGGCTTGTGTGTATTGCCCTCTGCTGGCAATGGGCAGGACTGCATACTTCTCTCTGGTCTGGGGCCTGGAAACCTGAGGCTTTGGAAGGAGAGGGGACACAGGAAGGCCCGGCGATTCTCTCCAGTGTTCCAAGAGTCTGGGGAAAGCTCTATGGAATCCACAAAAGGGCCAAGGGCAATAGGGCCCAGAGAGGTTTGGGAGTAGAAATCAGGGACTGTGTTCTAAGGAAAGTTTGGGCAGATGAAACTGAATGGAAGATGAAAGATGCAAAAAGCCTAGAGAACAGGCTTCCCAGCGATGCAGAGAAAGTTCAGGGGAAGGGAGCCAGAGAAAATATGAACCCTTTTTTTTCAGCGTGTACCAGCCCAACCAAGACGGGGTCAGGGAGGACAAAGAGAAGGAGGAATGTCTGTGACACCCCAGAGACACACAGAAAGCGGGGCCACCAGGGGTGGAGGAGGATGCCCCACACACCCTGAGGAGAGGAAGAGTTAATTGAATCTGTCTGCAGGCAAGATAAAGGCTCTGGCAGAGTTGGAGCTGGTTCCCTAGAGTGTCTTCCAGAAAATGCTCAGAACTCGGCTGAAGATGAACAACTCCCAGAGAGAAGCTGGAGGGAAGAGTGAGGAGGCTGGCCTCCTCCCCTCTCACACCCTCCCTCCCCAAGCCCACCATCTCTTAGAGGTAGCAGTCAGGCTAGAGGAAGGACTTGCAACCATGGCTGAGGCTGGCTGCGTTCCCCTTCCTGAGCCCCCAACACAGAGCATCCCCAGCTCTCCCCAGCTTCTGCTCCCCCACGCACAGCCACCCCTGAGTGATTTCATAAGCAGTTAGGACAATCTCAGGGCACTTTGGATGTCAGTCCTTTCCTCAAACTCATTGGCAACAAGTCCTTGAGCAGTGTCAAGCGCTAGGAGGCTGCAGTCCCCTCGTTCTGCACCCCAGACCCTCTGGTAGGTCTGCTGTCCCCACCTCCAACCCCTTTCCTGCCTGCACCACCCTTCCACCCAGCCACAGTCAAGAATTCCAAACAAAAGGCTGGGTTCCAGGCCCCATGTTTTTGTTTAACTCAGGACAGGCTCTGTCTTGTCAGAAGCTGCCCCTGCATCTGACCCCCTGCCCTGCCCCCAGGGCTCTGCTGGGAGGATACACTGAACAGGGATGCCCAGTGGACAGGCCCTGCAGGGGCCGGGGCCTGAGGTGTGGGGGGTCCAGATTCTCCCAGAGCCTGAGCCCCAAACAGGTGGGGCTGGGCATGTGAGGGCCTCTTTTTCTGAAAGGCCGCCTCAGGACACAGGCGCAACCTCTAGCTCCTTGCACTCCCTAGGCAGGTGTCCCTGTAGTCAGCCTCCCCAGACCAAGGACTAGCCACCAGCCCCAGCCCCTCCTCACACTGCTGTTCCTGGGTTCTCAGGCCCAGCCCTCCCCAGATCCCCCTAAGAATGCAAAGAGGGCGCCAAGGGGAGGAATAAACACAGTGCATGGGAGAGGAACTGGAGACACAAAATGAAACTGACCCCAAGCAGGTCATAAACAAAGCAAGGCCTCCTGTAAACAAAGAATAAACTTCACTGTAAACAGAAAGTGAAAGGGCTATACCAGAGGGACCCTAGGCAGTTAAGACAGGATCCCTGACCCCTCCCCAAGTAAGCTGTGAAGGGAAGGACAAGGAGGCCTGGGGACAGGGGCAGCATGAGACAAAAGCTAACCACTGTCTGAGGGGTACCACACAAGGGTATGAGCTGGTGGGATCTCTAAACAGCAAGAGGGATAGAGGTGAGACTCACAGAATGACTTCCTGGTGTCAAGGGCAAGCATTACCTGCCACCACTTCACCTTCTCCTTTAATCCTCGAATCTCTCCTCCCTCCAACCTCACAGGATAGTGGGGAGAGTCCCAGGAAATAGCCACGGGACAATTCAGAAGCTGAGGCCAAACCTCAGGAGAGAGGACGTCCTGTGGAAAAGGGCGCAGAAGGGAACCATCTGTCGCCCCAGCAAGACCAAAATACGGAACCCTGGAGCTGGCAGGGCCCCCAATCCAAAGGGGAAGAGTCATGTCTGTCCTTCCCCCCTCCCTCCTCTCCTCCCCCTGCTCCATCTCACCAGGCCCTCCCTTCTTCCTGTAGCCTCTACCCTTCTATTTCTCCTCTCCTGTGGCATCTACACCAGCCCAAAGCCTCGGAATTAAAGGCAAAGCTGAGTCAATCCCAGCATCACTCGTATATCAACAGACTGAGATTGTGGGGCATCTGGCACATTTGGGACTTGTCTCGGCCTCGGCCTGTCCCCACTGAGTCCCTCCCTGTCTTCACTCTGTGTACACACACACACACACACACACACACACACACACACACACACACACACACGGGCAAATTCCCTTGTCTTTCTTTCCCCTCTGCGTCCATGTCCAGGCCTCCACATTCTGTATCCGTATAAACCCCAGAAGTACGGAGAAGAGTGAAATTGGTGCCTGCTCTTGCCCAGGGACCAGGTGGACCCAGTTCTGTTCCTAATCGCTCAGCATGGGTGTCAGAGTGGGGGGTGCGGGTGGGGGGAGATGGGGCCTATATGCCTTCCCAAACCTCCCCAAGACCGGGAGACGGTCCAGACACTGCCAGACCTCCAGCCATAACCTGCTTCCCCTCCCTGCCACCACTCAATTACTATTCATAGTGCACAGCTGGGTGATTAATGACCTGATTAATAATTACTCAGGCTAATAAAATAATTAATTAATTTGGCAAGCCATTATTTATCTGTTCATCCTCAGCCTGAAACTCTGCAACTAGGAGTTTGGGGATCTCCCCTCCAGGCTCTTTCAGAAATGTGTTCATTAAAGTGGGCAGGGAAGGGTGGGGGATGGGTCTTCTTTATCCTGAGACCCTCCCAAGGTAGAGGAGAGGGCCTGAACGCTTTCTGAGAACTAGACAGAAAGGGCTGAAACTGGCCGACCAGGCAAACTCAAGCCCTGGAAGGAGCTGACCAGGGGGTCCGGAGTGGGGGACACTTTTGGGGGGAGAGCATAGTGGGGAACTTGGGGGTAGCTGAGCACCCACATTTGGGGAATTCTTAGATGTGTTCTCTCCAGCAAATGATTGATGACACTATTTTCAACAAATGATCTTTATCTCACCTCTTGTCTCCCAAATTTATGATTTTGCCCCCAAGCCCCAGGCTAGATGAGCAAGGACTGGGTGAGTTCTGGGATGGGGGTGGACTGACTTGGGGTGGGGTCCAAGAATCAGTGGGGTGTCTCCAGGACTCTGCAGGGAAGAGAAATCTCCCCTACCATCTGTTCCTGGGCTCTCAAGAAATACAGTTCTGCACGGGAGGGAGTTAGGTTTGGGTCCAGGACCTAAAGTGTCCATAGCACCCCCTCCCAGTGGGGGAGGGGGATAAGGAAGAAAGAGGGGACGGCTGATCTCCTGGTGGGTGGAAAGGGAGGCAGAGGCCTGCCCTGGTGATGAGGGAGGGAGATGACTGGCAGGGGTAGCTATGTTTCCGGCACAGGAGCCGACACGAGACACCAGTTCCCCATGACTGAGGGGCCCCCGGTCAGTCATTCGCTGAGCAGACCCCTACAGGACGGCCAGTGTGCGCATGGACAAATCAGGCCTGGCCCTAGAGCAACTCACGTACTTTTGGGGAAAACTGACTTGGAAGTAGATGATGCCCCAGCATAAGTGCCATCAAAGAGGTGTGTGTAAAGCCCATGGGAACACAGAAGCAGCCTGCCCTGGGTGTCAGAGGGAAAAGAATCCCAGAGAGGACATTTGAGGAAGGAGTAGGATTTTGCAGAGACAGAAAAGTATGTGCAAAGACTTGGCAGAGCAGGTGCAGCTGGAGAACTGTGAGCAGGAAGGCCAGGAAGCAGCCTGACAGGGGAGGGTGGCCTGAGGGAGGGAGGGAGCCGGGGGTCTGCACCTGTGCTTGCAGGCATTCGGGAGCTCCTAGAGGTTGGGGTAGGAGAGCCACCTGCACTGACCTGTGTTGTAGAAAGAGTATGTGGCAGTTGCAGAGGACAGAGAGGAGGCAGGGGTGCAGGTAGACGGCTGACGCATGTGCTGGCTGAGGATCCTGAAGGACTGACAGGCTGGACGTGGCGGGGCCAGGGAGCTGAGAGGGCAGGTTGGATTTCAAGCCTCCATAAGTGTGAATAGAAACCAGAAGCATGAGGCTGCTGAGATTTTCCTCACTACCCAGCACCCCAAGTTCCAGTGGGTGAAGAGATGGGTAGGAAACCTGGGACTTTGATCCACCACATGTCTGAGGGGTGGGGAGGAGCTGGACACTCCTCCAGAGATGAGGGATAGGAAGAGTTAAAGCCAGGCCTGGCAGGAGGGTCAGACGTCTATTCCGTCCAGCTTCAGCAGGGGGCGTGGCCAGGAAACATGCACGGAACCCGCCCCCCCCCCCAATTCGGTGGCCACAGGGGAGGCCGCGCGGCGGTGCCCCCTGTGGCCAGCAGAGGGCGCGCGGGGAGCGGGCCGGGCCCGGAGAGGGCTACAGCTAGGGCAGCAGCAAGGTGGCTGTTCAGGCCTGGGCGCCCTCTACTGGGGCGGGCCCGGCAAGACCCGGCTCGCGGCTCCCACGGCGGGGTGTCCCATTCCGGTCTTCTGGGCCCACGCCTGTTAGATTACACCCAGAGCTCCGCAAGGAACGGGGGTCTCGCCCTAGAGAATCGGGTCTTAGATCTAGGACATTCAGTTCTGAAGCCACTCATCTCATCCTTGGGTTTCCTCTCTAGCATCTCGGACAGCTTTTGCTTGATCGCCTCCAGTGACAGTGACCTAGTACCTCCAAGAGTTTCAACGCGCGCACGCGCGCATGTGTACGTGTGTACCCATGCCTGTGCATGTGGGCATCTGTGTAGCTCGAGCTCCCATAGCTCACATTTGCATAAAACGAAGTGCTTTCACTTCCATTACTTAACGCAGTCCTCCATTCCACTGAACAAGACAGGAATATATCCCCATTTCACAGATAAGAATGGAAGCTTTCAACAGAGGTAACACGGGTAGTGAATGAATGACTTAAAAGTAGGCCTTCACCCCAAGTCTACATTGATAACCCTACTGTGTGCTAATCAAGCTGTGGTCCCGTTCACAGTTGAAGGGTCACCAGGGAAACAGAGGAGAGAGAGGACTCTCAGCCTGGATGGCATGAGCCAGGCAGGCTTTCAAAAAGAGTACAGGGAGGACATTTCAGAAAATGTCCTGAGAGTGCCAAAGTGGGAGGCAAGCGGGCAACGTGCTGCAGGAGCCAATGTAGGACCTTCGAAGAGGTCTGTGCCACATCTAGACATAGCTCATCCACTCCGGCTGGGGATAGGCCCCCCACACCCACAAGCCCCTGGCGGGGGTTGGGAGAATGTCTCAGGGTCACCCAAGTGTCTATCCTGGTGGGTGGTCAGAGCAACAGCACCTGGTCGGAGCCACCTACTCCTCGGACCCTGCAGGCACTTCGTGGGGGAAGGGTGGGCACCCCCACCTGGGCTTCCACCAACTGTCTAACCCTTAACTATATTATCTCTCCCACTCCCACCACTTAAGGGGGTTTCCACTTAAGGGGGTTTCAGGTGATTTGCCTCCAGCCCTTGGAGAACAATGTCATCATCCCTTTACACAACCCCCAGGTCTGACTCCAATGGTAAGTTCTTTTTGGTGCCTGACCACCATTCCTCCTGCTGCAGCTGCAGCTAAGCCTAAGATTTGCTCTCAGCTGAGAGAGAGGTTGCTTTAATTTTTATTCTCTTAGCTGAACTATGTAAACTTCCAGCCCCCTTTCCATGCTGATATTCCATTTCCCCATCCTAACAAGACCTTCCTTTAGGGGACCCCATCTTTCGTTTCTCCTGCCTTTTGTCCTCACGGTCATCTAAGGTTGCATTCTGATTGGCTGTCCCCTCTCTTCCACTTTCCCGTCTCACTACCAGACCTCCCACCAGCTGGATACCCAAGTCCCAGGCGCCTGGGCCCATTGGATGGCCTCAGTTTCTTCCGTAGAGAACTGCACCGCCTCTGTGGCACCCTCTTGTTTGTGGTGGTCCTGCTCCACCTGTCTAGGTCATCTCGTCCCTCCCCTAGCTTCTGAACAGGACACTACCCGACTACCACATTCTTTCATTCATCTCAAAAACATTTTTTGAGCCCCTACTATGTGTCGGGCTCAAGTTCCTCCCCTGACTCCAAGTCCCCCACCCCACCCCCACCCCGGCTGTTCCCTAGGGTTAGCGGAAGGAGCGGGAGCTCGGGAGTCCAGAGAGCTGCGTCAGAGAGCTGAAGGTTGTCCGCGACTGGGCGAAGCCACCGGGGTATGATGGGAGTGGTCGGGCGCCTGTGGGTCCGGGTGCTCCAGGACCACAGAGAGGACGCGGTGCCAGGAACCAGGTCCACCCAGCTCTCAAGCTTGGCGCAGGATTTCCCATTTTTAGCGCAAGGACGACCCCTTGTGGCTATTATGGGAAGAGCCGGCAAGGAAAGGGCGCCAGAGCGGAGAGATTAAGTCCCCAGCCCAGATTCCGTTAGGTTTTGCCTGGGGTAGGGATTTATTTGTTCCTTAGGAGGCCTTGGTGGCTAGCTGTACCCAGAAATCCTTCATCCAATTTCTACACCCTCAAAACCCAACAACGGACGTCATGAATAATCTCGCCAAACCACAAGGAAAAATAAAACAAACAGCAAGTGTGACTCTAGTTAGACTTTTGGAAGAACTTCTCTAGAAGAGGATGGGAAGCAGGAGGAAGAATGGCAATGAAGGGGTGAAAGAAGACAGGCCTTCCAACCGTCCCCTTCCCCGGCGGTGGGGAGAGAGAATTCACTGGGTCTGGGAAGCGTGTGGGATTATCAGACCCTCACCTGGGGCTTCTCCCCGTTCACGGGGTAAGAAGGAGGCTCTCACCAGCAGGGAGGCCAGGAAGGGGAGCCCACGTCTGTCATGATAGACTGTCACGGTCCCTAGGCGCGCACACACACACACACACACACACACACACACACACTGTCTGAACTTCTTTGGAGAGCAGGAGAGCGCTAACAATGCTGCGCCCCTTCCCCCACCCTTTGACGGTGCAGGCGATCAAGCCCGGGCAATGCAAATTTGCATATATTTGCATACCCAGCTGCACACAGCTGCATCCGGCTTTGGGCCATAAATTCGTGGCAGGCGGCTCCGGGCGAGCGGGCCCCACGCAGGGCGGGCGCTCTTTTCGCTCCCGCCTCGGTGCCCGTTCACGCCCCCGGTGCCGGCGGACTCTCACGCCTCCCCTGCGCAGTCGAGACCGCTGCCTTATCTGCCCCGCCTCCCTGGCTCGTGCCACCCTCCAGGCATCTGTCTCGCACAGCCGCCAGGCCCAGCCTGAAACCCCAGATCTCTGTTCCCCTCTCTCTCAGGCTCGACCGGGTCTCTCCTGATTGTGTTCACCTTTCCCTGACGCTTCGGGCCACATTTCTGGTCGGAGTCTCCTGCCAGGACTAGTGTGTAGCCCCCTAGATGGCAGTCCTGCCTCTGGGGGTAACCTTGCTAAAAAAAAAAAAAATACTAATAATAGGTCTAACTATGGTCAATAGCTTACAACTCTGTGGACTCCCTAGGCTTGCAGAATAAAGCCTATATTGTTCACTCTGGCCAAGGAAAAACCCTCAGTCTACCAGCATCACTCTTTTCCTGATCTTTAGCCTTACCTCCTGCATGGTAGCCAGTCCCAGGCCCACCACAGCCGATTCCAGGTACACAAAACTACAGGATATTCATTAGACTTCCTATGAGTTCAGTCACTCTGACTGAACTTTACCTGTACCTCACTTCCACCTGGACTGCCCCTTCCTTTTGTCTGCTCAACAAACACATTTTAAATCAGTGCTAACACATTCCCTCCTCTAGGGAGACCTCCCTAATTTCTCTCTCTGGCCATTTGTAATACCATCTACTAGCACTTACTCCAGATTGTGGAGTTCCCTCAGTTAAGATAAAAACCATGTTGTTCCTTGCTGTGTCCCAGTTCCCACACAGCCTGGCACCAAGAGATTCTCAGAAATCCTGAATCAGTGAATATGAATGAATGAAGCTGTGCTTTCCCCAGGCACCCGAATTATGACACACATTCAGAGACATGCAGGACTCTGCTAGTCCCAAACAGTCTTTATATGACATGTGTGGGTCCAAAGGAAAACCCCTTCTCACTTTCCTTTTGGGTTCAAACTGTACTTCTGGATTATTTAAGGAAAAAATCAGCTTCCTCTATCTGAGGCTGTTTCCTCAACTGTAACATGTGAGTAACCACTTAACAGAGACTTCATAATGATTGAACGAAATAGTTCATTAAATGCTTACTATATGTCAAAAAGTATTGGATTCCTTGAGATTCCAGGCAGATGATGTGAGGATCTAGCTTGCACCCTCTCCAGGCGGAGGAGAGCACTTCCACTAACAATCTGAGACAAGAAACTTAAGGGATTGAGGTTTCCAGGGCCTCAAATTTCACCAGGGTGCATTTTTCAAGAACGTGTGGAACAGTGAGACGTTCATCAGTGGTGTGGAGGTCATACCTGCTTATCAGCACAGAACTGGCCTTAAACTGCTGTTCCCTCAATGGCTACCAGAGGGCAGCACAAACTCCCAAATCGCCTCAGGATGCCTGACGGCCAGAAGCAGACCATTCTGGGCCATACGCAGACTGAACACTGCTCCCTTCCCCATCCTACAACCCCCTACCAAGCAGGTCTTAATGTTCTGTTCCCCTCCCCCTTTTCCATGTCTCCTGTCTTTTCCCCTGGCTTTGTGCTCCCTTAGCCAACCTACACATGCTCCCAAGCCCCCTAATTGCCCAGCCTGACCTTAATCGTGGCCAATCTTGCCCTACGAGGGCACTCTAGGGTTGGGAGGGGCACGGCCAAAGCATCTGGATGCAGAACACAGCAGGCAAGTCTGGGGTTAGACAGACCTGGGTTCCAGGCCTGGCTCTACTACTAATCAGCTGCGACACCTTGGGCAAAGCACAAAGGGCTCAGTTTCCACTCAGAGTGGTGAGGTACAAATGAATTCATTGCGTGGAAAGCTCCATTTGCTGGTCTCATTCAACACCGGGTTTTTTGACTGTCCAGTGTTCACTGTACCACCGATCAGGCCAGAGCCTCCCTCACACCAGACTGTTTCTGGTGTGGTCAGCTTCTTTGAATTGGTGCCTAGACTGAGCATCCTTAACCAACACCCCCTTGAATACACACACTGAGTCCTATCTCACCAAGAGATGCAGTCTGGATCCCGCTTCACATGATTGTGCCCAACACGGAGGGAACAGCACAGAGTTCCATCGCAGCCTGTTATACAGCCCCACCAGGCATCTTCTCTGGGTGAGACAACTAACAACTCAATTACCTTATAGGAAGCTGGTGTGTGTCAGGGGTTATGACATCCAAGAGGATGGGCACAACTGGATCCCCCCTCGTCCCACAGACTGCAGTACTGTTGTCCCTGCCAAGACTTCCATGACCTTCTTTCATGTGATGGTGATTGGGGAGGTACATGGACACAATTCAGGTGCCTCTTCCCATGTGGTGCCTTTTCCCTCCCTCCCTCCCGTACCTCATCCTTCTTGTCTTCCCTTTTACTCTTTCCTTCTCCTTTTATGCACCTATGCTTTCTACTTCCATTTTCTCTCCCCTCATTCTTCTGGGGTTTAGTTTCCTCCTATCTTTCTCACCCTCGAGAAAGCCTATTCTCTCTCCATCCCAAATGCCTTCCCCTGCGCTCCTAGGGGTCTTCATCATCTCCCCCCCAGTTCCCTAACCTGTGCTTCCCTTCCCAGACCTGAGACATCAGGGCCCTAATAACTTACGAGCCACTTTTTGAAGATCTCAAACTCAGAAACCAACACCTTCAAGGAACATAATGTACAACCCCACTGCTGGGACAGCCTCACTGATAAGGGCATTGAGACCAAAACAGTCCCATGCCATGCAGATAGGAGGGCAAGAGGGAGCGCTGTGGGGCTGGGGCCCGGAGGCCAGGAGGCAGGCAGCCTGGGTAGTGAAGGTCTTGCCAACCATTGTTGGTGTTGGAGTTTCACACTTGTTGGTGATGATGGTGACAAACCCAACCTCCTCGATGTTATGTTATTCTTTAAATTATATTCACATCCTTGTTCACTGTCCATCTGTCTGTAATGATCATCCCCCAACACCAACTATGTCTTAGACTGTGAGCTCCAGAAGGCAGGGATGACAACTCCATCGGTAAAGAGCTCTTTGCTGTGAGAAGTCTCCGCCATACTCAAGAGGAGGAAGGGAAGACAAGTGGATACAGAGGGAACAGAGATACAGGTTTGGGGTTCATAAGCCTTATAATAAGCAGTGGCTGAAATTATGAGTGTATGAGCTATATCAGAAGGAAACAGTGGAATGAGAACAAGAGCTAAGAGTGGAACACAGGAATCACCACTATTTATTTTGAAGGTGTGAGGCAGAGTTCAAGTGGCCAGAGGTAGGAGACCATCCAGACCCCAGATCCTGAATCCATACATGGTACATTAATAATTTCAAACAGGGGAAGCCATGATGGCTCAGTGGGTTAAGCGCTCAATTTGCAGCCCTGGGGACCGAGGATCGAATCTCAGCCCCGGCCCCGGTCCATGCGGACCCACATGCTGAACTGGGGTGTGCCCCCAGTTCGGTTTTCACCGGGTGAGACCCCGGCCCAGTTCCTGCCCTGTGCAGCCCCAAGCCCACCTGTGGAATGAAACTATGTGGAAAAACCAATGATGTTCAACTGCACAGATAAGAGCAGTTTCCTTTGCCTCCGTTAATGGCTTCTTCCTCTTGACCCAGAGAAGGCCACAAGGCACCTTCTAAGCCCATCCTGATATTCAACTATGGAGACTGTTCTGGGCCCTCCCCCTTCTCTCTATCTCTGTCTCTGTATCTCTCTCTGTCAAAAACAATAAAAATAAATCTTAAATAATAATAATAATAATTTCAAACAGTAATTGTTAAAAAACACAGTGTTCTGGGGAAACCGGGATGGTTCAGCAGGTTGAGCGCTCGCTTTGCAGCCCCAGGGACTAAGGATTGAATCCCGGCCCCATCCCGTACAGACCCATGTGCTGAACTGGGGCGTGCTTCCCATGCAGGAGGCCCCCAGCCCAGCTCCCACCCTGTGCAGCCCCCACCCACCTGTGTGGAATGAAACCATGTTGAAAACTGATGATGTGCAACTATGGAGACTGCTCTGGGCCCTCCCCCTTCTCTCTGTCTCTCTCTATCTCTCTCTGTCTCTGTCAAAAAAAAAAAAATCTAAAACAAAACCACAATGTTATGGAACTATTTTATAAGTACAAAAATGCAAAATGGTACACAATGTAAAAATAGAAATTTGTCTCATATGGACAAAATCTGGTCAAGCACACAAACATAGAAATACTATAGTAAAGCAACAGAACCATGGTTTTCCAGATTTTTTTTTTTTTATGATTTTAATAAAATGATGTCATTATTCAACATTTGAGCTGAGTCCCCTCAGGAAAATGATTCCCCATGGGGGGCCATTAATCTACCCAACATCACACAGCCTGTGAATGGCCAATAGGACCAACACTTCGACTTTTTCCCAGTGTCTACTTGCTCTGGGCTGGTGCTTTGGCTAATTCTGGAGTGAGGTCAGTTGTGAACTTATATCACTTCCTAACCTCTCTGAATCCGTGCTTCATCCTATCACTCTGTGCCCTTGGCCTTCCAATAGCACGATGCCCCTGAGCCCCTCCCCCCACCCCACTCCCCCAGTCTTTCCACCTAAGAGACACATTGCCTGTAATTCCTGCTTCTGATCTGCATGGCTGTCTTGGTGCACAGCTAAGAGCAGTTTCCTTTGCCTCCATTAATGGCTTCTTCCTCTTGACCCAGAGAAGGCCACAAGGCACCTTCTAAGCCCATCCTGAGTACAATCCAAAGCACCTCAGTCATACTCAGAAATGATTTAGGGATTATCTGCTGCCTTGAATTACCGAGGCCATTGCTTCCCCTCCATTTGAGTGACTCTGGACTCAGTAGAATTTAATATATCCAAATGAGCATAAATATATATTCAGAGTTATATTCAAATTAATACATCCCTCCAATTCTCATACACACAAAAACTGGCCATTTCAATGGGAGGAAGGAGGAGCTTTTTGCCCTATCTCTTCTCTGAAGACAGCAACAGCTATTCAGTCCTCAGAAATCTAATACGCACTCAGGCACCCCATCTGCATCCAGAGACATCTGTACCGCCAGCCCCCAATCTTTCCCCCTATACCACTCCCCTCACACACCCTTCCCAGGGCCACCTGAAGCAGGATTAGAGATAGAGGGAAGAAAACGTCAGGTTTCCAGGCCCTCCACCCGCCACCACAGTGGAAACTGAAGTCATTCCCTGAAGTAATCAAAAATATTTTTTACATTTTCAGGGCAGTCATCCAGTCCAGAGCAGACTGTTCTGACTCAGAACACTTGAGAGTCAATGCTAAATTGATTCATTGCTCAGAGCTCTTCAGAAGTGAAGAACCAGCCCTCTGTGTCTGGGTGAGGACATTGTCTGGAGGCAGAAGCTGCAGCCTCAGAGGGCCTGTGTAGGCCCTCTGTGAGTGTGCACCTTCCTGGCACCTGTGTGTGTGCATATGTGTGTGTATGTGCACATGCATGCGCACACCCACACAGCACAGCCCCCTGCACGTCGTGTTTTCCCAAGCCTCTCATCTTCCACCCTGCATTTCATTTCAGTCTGTTTTTCACAGGGACAGCCTTGTGCCTCCTTCTCTCTTTCACCTCCTCTATCCACGTTTGCAACTTCATCCTTAACCTCCCTCTACAAGCAGGTTGCGCCTGCCTTTTAGGGATGAGAGAGGAGGAAATCAAGGAAATGGTTTCTACTGTCCACAGTCCCTTAGGAAACTCCCGAAGAGGGAAGTTTTTATTTCCATGCTGAAAGGCTGCAAAAAATTCAGACAGAAATAAGGATCTAATTGGTTTAGCTGGACCCTAAAGAATAGTAATTTCTAGTCTTGTTACAACACTGCAGACTCGTCATCTCAAAGGTTAGGAAATTCTCAAAAGTGATTACCTTAAAATTTTTAGCAGAAAAATACAAGAGAATTGACTTGGTTCTCGTGGGGATGGCAAGATTCTCTCTTATATACAAAATCACAAAGAACCCAATAAAAATAGTAACTGGTTTTCAAGGTTAAGAATCCCTGTTTTAGACATCATTGCTAAATCAGATCTCAGGATGGAGATGCTTCAATGCCGAGGAAGTCAGCACTATCCCTGTTCCCACACTTCCAGAGAACAGGAGAAACAATCTCAACCTCTTATTCCCTCAACACCTCCCAGTATTATTAGCTGGTTACTCCTAAAGCATGGAAAACAGGGACAGGAAAAAAGGCAAGGAGGAAATGACAAGATGCTAAAAAGGGGAAAAGTAACTGAGAAGGGAGGATGAACAAGAGAAAAGGAGAAGCAAACATGAAGAGGAGCAGAGAAAACACGGGGAAAGGGGTCATCCTCCATGTCCTGGTTTAGCAGCTGGAGATGTGCCCTGCCAGGGAGGGGCAGGAAGCCCCAGCTGCTCTGCAGGTAGCAGCGTGGAAGCTCCACCCCCCGGTACCTCCCAGCTCCGTGTACACATATGACTGGAATGGTGAGGGAGGAATTAAAGGAGTATGTGAAAGAGGACAAAGGAGCACAGCTGGGCCTCGGTCTCAGGAGCTGAAACATTAAGCCAGAGGGTGTGTGGGGGGAGGGGTGGTGGGGGAACCAGGCTGCACAGGGAGGTGCTGCTTGGTATTGGAAAGAGCATGAAGGCATGTTCCATCCCATCCTGACATGGCACACAAGGGCCTTCGTTTACCTGCCCTCCAACCCCTGCCTGCAGGTCTCTCCTGCCCCACCCCCAACTCTTGCTGCAGATGTAGAAGCAGAATTTTGTAAGCTGGAGTGGCTGTGGTCAATTCCTCAGCTCCCCACCAACTTCCTCCCCCAGGAGACAGCAGCAGAAAGAGTGGGGAAAGGGAAAGGAAGCAATAACCCCAAATCTCATCTCAGCAGCACCCTCAATTTACTAGCAAACTCAATTCTCAGCATCTCTCTCTCCCTAGCTCATAACCAAATGATCACACAAGGCTTTCTGGAGAAGAGGCACACAGCTGTTGAGCTGGCACCACCTCCCCCCCACCGTCTGGGAGGGGGCATCACATTATGCACAGAAAGAGATGTACCTGTTTCCAGAGGTGGCATGGGGTAGAAAGAGCTCGTAAAGAGTCCCAGACTGTTCCAAGAAAGATAATAATTTGATGGGGTTGAAATTAAATGTCCAAATTGAGGCTGCTTATAGAATTTAAAGGGGGTGGAGAGAACATGGGGTGGAGAGACCAGAAATGAGAAAAAAGACAAACAGTAAAACACACAATATAGTAGACAAAGAGGAGAAACCATAAAAAATAGACGCACAAATAAAAACAGAAGCTGAGAGGGAGCTAGCACCTGGAAAACAAGACACTGCAGCTGCAGAGGGGGTGGGGAAGCAGTAAGACAAGAGTGTGGAAGAGGAAACAAAGGCAGAGCAGAGGACCAGATCCTTCCTGTCCTGTGCCTGCACCTTGTTCATGACTTTGTCGGTGAGTTTATGAGGTTCCTCACACTCATCTCTGATCTTTTCTTCATCTCTGTAGGAATGGAGACCCAGTATCTGTACAGCATGCTCACACACACCAGTTGGCCTCAGCCTTTGCCTTGTCTTTCCCACCCCGCACCAGCCCCAGGTCATTCAGGCTTGGGTAGCAGCTTGGCATGCCCACAGGCTGTTAAGGGGCTCCCCTCCGCACATTTTCATGTGCAGCAGCCCTCAACCCTAGGATCTCAGCCCCAGCTTACACTTCTTCCCAAAGGCAGAGGTTACCTGGGGTGGGGGGTGGGGGGTGCTTGCTCTGACAGGGCAATTCCAAGCTGTGCGCTCAGTGATCCCTCCATTTACCCCTGGTTGTCAGTGCTGCATTGATTTCCCTGGCTCTGCAGCCCTGTTAGTGGAGACAAAAGGGAAGGGGAACCGCCCAGCTCCCGGTTTCTCCAGAGTGGCAAGATTCCTGGGAGGAGTTATGGGCCATGAGCTCATCTGAGTAAGTGCCATGCAGGTAGACCCCCTGACACACTGGAGGGAAGAACCAAGACACAGTTGTGTAGGAGTGGAAGTACCGGTGTCAGAACCCTAGCTGTCTGATGGGCCCTAGGCAGAGACAAAGTGGCGTGACGATGAGAGAACTAGAGATCGAAAGGGAACAAGCAGTCCCAGGCTTCAGTTAGGAAATAAATAATGTCCAGAAGGGTCTGGCTCTGAAGTGGACCAAATGGCTCTCCTGTCCCATGTTTATGGGGTCATGGGCCATTAAACCAGCAAACCTACAGATGTCTTCATAAGACTTTACGAGATTAGACTGGGGAGACCCTATAACTCAGCAGCAAGAAGGGAAAACGAGAGGGTAGAATTTGCAGACAGTGGAAAGGGCTCAGCCTTCAGAGAATTTCAGTGGGAGAATGTCTGGATTCTGGGCACCCACTCTTCCTCATTTCTCACTTTTCTGTGAGTTTCTGCTCATCTCCATCAGATTTGGAACTGCATCAGGATTATACCCAATGAATTTATTTTTTAAAGATTTATTGTTTTTGACAGAGACAAAGAGAAGGGGGGAGGGCCCAAAGCAGTCTCCATAGTTGTACATTGGTTTTTTTGTTTGTTTTTAAAGATTTATTTTATTGATTTTTGACAGAGAAACAGAGACAGAGAGAGGAGGAGGGCCCAGAGCAGTCTCCACAGTTGACATTAGTTTCCCATATAGTTTCACTCCACAGATGGGCACAAGGCTGTGCAGGGCAGGAACTGGGCCGGGAGCCTCCCACATACCGGTAGGTTCCGGCAAGAACTGAACTGGGGTCACACCCCAGCTCAGCATGTGGGTCCACATGGGCCGGGGCCGGGATTCGATCCTAGGTCCTCAGGGCTTCAAAGCGAGCGCTTTACTCGCTGAGCCATCCCAGCTTTCCCCGTACATTGTTTTTGACATGGTTTTGGTTCACAGGTGGGCGGGGACTGTGCAAGGAACTGGACTGGGGCTTCCCACATGGGAGCCATGACCTCTCAAGCCAGGGGCTGAACAGTGGTGCGGAGGGGTGGGTGTTGAGAACTGAACTGGGGGCCTCCTGCATGGGAAGCACACCCCAGTTCAGCATATGGGTCCACACGGGCCAGCCGGGATTCATTCCTGTCCCATGGCTGCAAAGCGAGTGCTCAACCCACTGAACCATCCCAGCATCCCCACCCAATAAATTGATTTACAATCTTTTCCCTTCTTAACCCAATTTCTGTTTGCCCTCCCAACCACCATGTTCCTGATCCTCAAATGTTTAGTCCTCTGAGAAGACAGTTTCTAGTATTTGTGAAGGAAACAGAAAGAATAAGTTTTATTTACAAAGTCACATGTTTTGATTTTAAAACCTGATTTAGGGGAAAGCCGGGACGGCTCAGCGGGTTGAGCGCTCGCTTTGAGGCCACGAGGACCGAGGATCGAATCCCGGCTCCGGCCCAGGCAGGACCCACATGCTGAACTGGGGAGTTCCCACAGTTCGGTTCTCTAGCTGTCTCTGTCTCTGTCTCTCTCTCTATCTGTCAAAAGTAAAATAGAAATAAATATGCACTGA
>PVKE010004151.1:0-66652 GCA_004027555.1 Craseonycteris thonglongyai
GCACAGATACTACCATCAGACCGCTGGTTCAAAGTCTAGCTCAGGGAAACTGGGGTGGCTCAGTGGGTTGAGCACTCACTTTGCAGCGCTGGGGACCGGGGATCAAATCGTGGCCCCGGCCCGTGCGGAACCATATGCTGAACTGGGAGCTCCCCCAGTTCAGTTCTCTCTCTGTCTCTGTCTCTGTATCTCTCTCTCTCTCTCTCTCTCTCTCTCTGTCAAAAATAAATAAATAAAAATATATTCAAAGTCTAGCTCAGCACATGCTAGTTGTGTGACCTTGGGCATGTCACTTTAACATTTTGTTCCTCATCTGTAGAGTGAGGCTGAGATTATAGCATCTACCTCATAGGAGTAGTCTATGAAATAGAGAAATTAACATGTAAAGCATTTAAATCATAGCAAACTCTCAAAAGACGTTGGCTATTATGATCATCATTATAAACCATCATTGTCTCTATCGCCTTCTGAGACTTCCTCAGTGGCTGATTGTCCTCAAGGTACTGTCCTTGGGACTCTCCTCTCTCCACATGCTCCCTAGAGGGTCTCATCCTCTCCCTGACTCCTCCCTCAACCTGCGCACCAAGGATGCCCAGATCTGCCCCTCCAAGCCAGACCTTCTCTGGGCCTGCAGACCTGAGCAGCCTTCTCCACAGACACCTGGGGTGTGTGTCCAGGGGCTCCCCAAACTCAATGAACTCAACGCTGAGCTCTTCCCTCCCACCAAACAAGGGCCGTCTGTTCCCTATCTCGGTGAGTAATGTCCTCAAGCCTCTAGCCACTTCTGCGATAAACATCTGCGATTACACTCTCTGCTGAAAATAAACCCATTAGCTAGTCCCAGCTCTTCTGCCTTTTAAGCATCTTTGTAATCTGCCCACTCTCCCCAGGCCCTTGGCCACTGCCTCAGCTCAGATACATATTATTGTTCACCTGGTCCCTCCTATCAGATGAAGATATGTAATAAATCTTTTTAAATAAATGAACCTTGTTGAAAGTCTAAAATAGAAGAACTAGGACCTACCTGACCTGACTCAGGAACAGCTCAGAGTGTAAAGCAGAACCCAAGTCTCAGCCCAGAGCTCAAAACCTGGAGCTGATGTCTAGAGTCCAAAGCAAAACTCTCTCCCAAAACTTAGGGTCAAAGACCAGCACCCTTCAGCCCGCTCATTTTCAGTCTAAAGAGTCACATAGGGCTCAACTCTTTCACCAAGATCCCTGATTGTATTTTTTCTCAAAGAAAAACAAGTGTCGATGGGGAGAGGGTTAACAGTTTATTCTATTTTTTTCTGAGTGATTTTATCACTGTCGTTAGAACATTCATTGAAGTAAGTGAGGAATCCATCACAGGCTGACAGCAGTGTGCAGACTAATGGCTGTTAGATGGTAATAATTTTTAATATGATTTTTATTTCACTTAATTTCATATGTGCTTGACAAAAGGTCCCCAGTCACTGGGGAGCAGTGCAGAACTGGGAATATGCTCCCAGGAAGGTCTATTAAGCCAGGTGCTGGAAGCATTTCAAAAAAACAACTTTGCCTTTTGGGGGAAAAGTCGGGAACTTAGTCTGGTGAAGGGAGCTGGTTGCTGACACAATGTCACTATCACAGCTCACAAACGCATACATCCGTGTCTCACCATACCGTGAGTCAGAGAGACAAGCACTTAAATGATAGGCATGCCCACACATGTGCACACAAACATGCCAAGGCACAGACACACAATCACACCCAATGAGTCACACTCCAAGCTTTCACCTGACACAGGCATACATGCACGCACTTGCCTACACACACATGCACAGAGGTTTCAGACGTGCCCTCTCAGCCCTAAGAAGCTGTGTCTCCGAGGTGAGGAGGCCTGAAAATGATCAGCACCGCGGACAGAGGCACACTTCTGCCCGGGCTGCTGACTGCAGCTTTTCTCCAGGGGTCCCTACGACAGGCGCCCGCTCCACTCTAACCAGGACACTTATCTGGAGACTGAGACCCCAGAAAAATTGGAGTTCCTGACTCAGTGGAAAATTCTGGATCTGAAGAAATTCTTTTATAGAGGAGATTGTTGGGAGGTCCAGAGGCAGCCCTGTTCATTGGCCCTGAGGGCACCTCCAAGCTCCCTTCCCCTGAATTGGTCATCCCAGGCTGGGATCCAAAAAGAACTAAAAAATGATCCAAAGAGAAAGTCTTTATCCCACATTTGTTGACCGTGGATTGTGTCCCAGGACCCGTGTGAGCCTTTACGTATGTTATACCGGTTAATTCATCAACAAACCAATGGGGTAGGTGCTACCATCCATTTTGCAAGTGAAAATCCTGGTGTCACAGAAGCTATTGGTTCACCGAGGTTACACGGCTAGAAGCGGAAGAGCAGGATTCACACAGGCCTCTACCATAAACCTAAGCAACTCAATCTTGGTGATTTACGTGTCCATCCCTATTGCCCACACCAGGCACAGAAGAGACTCTCAATGAATATCTCTATTAGATGGATGAATAACTCCAAAGACACTGACCTAGCTTTTTCATTGCTCTGCCTCCCACCTGGGACATCTGGTTCACCTTTGAAGTTGTTTCTTCAGACATCAAGATTCTCCCACATATTTATACTGGCAAGACCTCTCCTACTCACAGCCCCCATAGAGTCTAACAAGCCTCCATTGCTGCTCAGCAGGACTTGATCGTATCAAACTTCCTGATCAGAGACTGAGGGCCTGAGATCTGGCTCTCCACATCCTGGCTCAGCTACCGCTGGGTAGGCTGCCAGGAAAAGCCCTGCCAACTCTGACTCCACAGCTGGAGCTACTGTGAGAGTATTAAGTGCCCCCATAAATGGCAGTGGTCATTATTCCTGTGGAGCTCCAAGATTTTCTCCACCTTGACATCTACAGGGACAAATTTTAGCTGTTTTTTTCAAGGTGGAGACAGGTTTATGATGGACTATGGTTCAATAAGAGTACTTTTGACTCAGAGTGAGACAAAGTCTGCAGAAGTCTCTGCCTTGCAGTTCCTGAGCTCAGAAATTATCCCCAAAACCCAGGATCCAGAGATTCCTATGTTAGATCATAACCCAATGTAGGTTGAGCCTTTCCAGAATCACATGTGTAAGTCTTTAGGGAGGCAGGTCAAATTCTAACCTCAAAAAGTGAGGTGAATAAGAGTCCAGATTTGTATCAACAGCAAACAACAGTAACAAATTACTGTTAATTTAGTACCTATTATGAGCTCAGCACTATGCTAAGCACAAGACATATAAGATCCTTACCCTCAACCCCAATGATTGACAGAAAAGAACTACAAATCCACAGGGAAATTTATGTCAGACAAGACTCTGTCTAAACAGGAAAAAGACTGGGGTTCTTTCTGGGCCCCGCTGGCTGAGCACACCATCCCCTTGAGAGCCTTCCTCAGTCCCCACATGGATCCACTTACCAATCTCCCCGGCCCCAGACAGCATACAGGTACAAAAAGTAAACTCTAGTGGTTGTTAAAGGTAGACTGCTTTCTTCAAATCCTACTTCTGACACTTACCGCTGGTGTGCCTTTGTACAAGCCAGTCATCTCTGTAGACCCCAATATCCTCAGCTGTAAAATGGAATAATAAAAGCTAACCTATCTCAGTGGGTGTGGTAAAGTTTAAATTTGTGAATTATTACAAAGAGCTTAGGACACGTATGAGCTGGGCACATAGCAAAGGCTACAGAAATACATTAGTATTGGTGTTGTCAGCCCAGCACACAAGCCAACCAGAGGCTGGTGCCAGCTTGGAGAGCCCGCCCGTGGGACTCAGCCTGGCCCAGCTCTTGCTTATGAGTTCGCTCTGCCCAAGTTCACCCAACACACCAGAGACAGAGCCCGATGGGAGCCCTGCCTTTATCTCCAGGGGCGCAAGTCGCTCTCCTGTGCCTCTTTCTCCCGCTTCCTGTGCAGGAACATTTTTGCTACCATTAACTGAGTGCCTGTTGTGCTGAGCACTTGGCATACATTATGACACTCCAAGTCCTCACAACAACGTTTTTCTGAGTTGGGTGCTATTATGATATCTGTTTTCCAGCAGAGAACGCTGAGGCTGAGAGGTGTAAACACAGGCAGGTGGCCCCAGAGGCCAAGCTCTGAATCATTAAGCTACACCTCTTTCATGCACACGTGATGTGAGGGGGCCCTTCCCTGTGAAATCGGCCAGCGTCCCGCTACCCTTTGGAGCCCCCTCAACCCCCACTGGGCTGCCTAGTAGAACACAGTCTCCCAAGTCTCCCATGGCCCCGCTCACTTCAAGCGGACACTTAGGGGGTCCCAGGTGGGTGCTATAGGGGGGCAAGTAGGGTATCCTGGACATTGGCTTTTGAATCCCTCTCAAGACAGGCCCTTGACTCCTACACGTTTCTGCTACCAATGAGGGGGCAGCACCCTAATTTTCCTCCTTTAGGCCCTCCTCTCTCTGTTAGACTGACCCCTTCCTGCAGGGAGGGACTATTAGCACCCCCATGTCTCCATAGGCGGGCGTGTCAGGAGGCCTTGCAGAACCATTCCCTGGAAATACTGTTGCCTGTGACCCCTGTACCTCCTTCTCTGGACAGGAAAATGTCACCCAGGCAGGAGCCCTCAGGAAAGATGCTGAAAAGACGTTGGAGAAAAAGAGAGGGTGGCTGCTGGTCAGCGCCCACCGAGGCCTCCCTGACCTTTAGGGCAGAGTAATCCCCTCCCTCCCGGAGACCCCACTGTGCTCTCTTCATCATCCCTGTCACAGAGCTGGTCACCTAGGATGGGTGTCACTGTCTTGCCCAATGGAGCATGAGCAACTCAGGGTCTTGTGTTTCTGCAGCCCTGGGCCGGGTCTAGAGAAAAGGACAGAGGGGAAGCCGGGACGGCTCAGCGGGTTGAGCGCTCGCTTTGAAGCCCCGAGGACCGAGGATCGAATCCCGGCTCTGGCCCAGGAGGACCCACATGCTGAACTGGGGAGTGCTTCCCCAATGCGGTGAGACCCCCAGTTCAGTTCAAAAAATAAAAAAATTAAAAAAGAAAAGAAAAGAAAAGAAAAGAAAAGGACAGAGAGGCAGCCAGGCAGACTAGCAAGAAGGCAGACCGATGGACAAATTCACTGACACACATCCAGACAAGCAGGACAGCAGGCCAACAAGCAGCCGGAAAGACAGCCACGGGGACAAGCAGGTAAGGCCGTGGACATGTCTGCCCTGCTCCCCACCCGTGTCCTTCCGCCACCCCCACGCCGACACAGCCGGGCCTGGCGCACAGATTTATCTCCAAGTGCTGCCACAGTCCGCTATTGGATTTGTAATCACAGGCTCCAGCGTGCACGGGATAAATATACGAACAAACTAATTGTTTGTTAGCGCTGAGGTTGCAGCAATGAGCGCCAGCTCGGGGCATCGCGAGGCCTGGGGGCCTGGCACCATGGGCACGGCCGGGGCCCCGTGTGGGCCTGGGGCCTGGGGCCTGGACCCCGGGGCCGGGGCGGCGGGGCAGGAGGGCACCCGTGCGAGCTGGCGCGTGGCCGCCGCGGCCCCTGCCGCTGCCTCGTCAGTGGCAGACATAAACTAACTCGGTTCCTGGGGACCCCAGAGGAGCAGCAAGGAACTGTTTGGTAGAGAATTATAGCTGTGGGTGAAATTAGATGTACTCGGAGCCCCAAGGCTGAGAGAAATAAAAAGCATTTTAAATGGAGTGTAGAATTCATATTCCTCAGTCACCTTCCAATAAATAAATCTTGCACCATGTTTTTTTCCCCCTGTAAACAGTGGTTACACTCAGCTTCTATTGTCTCCACATCCCATGTGCCGATTGGCCAGGAGTGGCAGGACTGTGCTGGGGTGGAAAGGAAGAAACCAGCGCATGCCTGAGGTTGGGGGGGTGGAGGTACCCCCAACTTTAAGGAGGTGTCAGGAGCGTCCCTCAGGTCACAGCCAAGCTCTGGTCATCTTTCAAGGATCCCAGAGGCCTCAGGTGGAACTGCTTACTCTCAAGCCCCATGTTTTGAGACCCAGGGAGGGTCCAGGGCTTGAGGCCCACAGGACAAAGCTGCTACAAAGAAAGGATCCATTGGGGCTGGCAGCTGGGGTGGGGGTGGGGGAGCCCCGCAGGCCTGCCTATGGCAGCTTCCGTTTCTTCTGATTTTCTTTTTAAAAGCCTTTGCCTTCCAAGTGAAAAAAAACAGCAACCAGCAAACGATACTTCCTCATGGCTAAAGATGCGGAAAACACAGAAAGTCGCCAAGAAGAAAAATACCACCTGCAATCCCATCACGCTGAAAAAAAAAAAATTGCTGTTGATATTTTGGCATTTTTCCTCCCAGACGTTCTTCAATGTGTCTGCACACGTCAATAAATACATGTTTTCCAAAACAGAAATCATCCCTCCATTTATTAAGTGTCCAGCGTGTACCAGGTGCTATTCTAGGCATTTTGAATATATGATCTCTGATTCCTACAATAATCCTGCAAAAAGAATTTGTATTAAGTGTTCACACCAACCTAGATGGTGAAGCGAACCGATAGTGGTTCCCCTTTATTTGGCACCTACTGTGTACCAGGCAGGTCCAGCTAAGTGCAAGCCTGCTGATTTCATGCAATCTCCTCCACGACCCTGGAGGTGGGGCGGGGCACTTTTTTATTTGTCATTCAGGGAGGCAATTTGTCCAAGGCCATGAAGAGTGAGCAGCAGAGCCTCGATGCTGACCCAGGTTTGTTTGGCTGAGAGTGAGAGCTGAGAGTCAGTCCCCCCTCAATCCCCCCTCAGTGCCTCCCAAAGCCAACCCACAGCAGACAGCCCCCATGGGCCCCACCTTCTCTCCCACACACACCATTCCTCTCGGACCTGCAGGAATTGTCCATTTTCCGTGATCTAACACTGAGGTTTTCTGCAGTGGCCTCAGCCAAGCCCTGCCGGCATGTGAGTGAGGAGGTGGCAGCGAGAACTGGCAAAGAGGGTGGGTTTGGGCTTAGACAGACATAGCCTCAGTCCCAGCTTGGGCCCAAGCTGTGTGTCCTTGGGGAAGTCACTGTCCTTCTCTGGGCCTTAGCTGGAAAATGCAGATCATAAGAATACTCACTCCACAGAGCTATTGTGAAAACCAAGAGAGATCATGCTGTAGCACTTAGCACGGTATCTGGCACGTGCTAAAGGTTCCCGAACCAAAATGTTAGCCATCTGTCAAATTAAGAACAAGACACCAAGAAGGTTTTATTTTTCTTAATGAAAGGAAGGAGAGGAGGGAGGGAGGGAGGGAGGCAGGCAGGCATGAGAACACACCAGGACGCAGGAACACACAGCCTGGCTCGCCCTTCCCTCTACTCCTGCTTCCTCTTCCTTCTCCATTTCCCTGGCTGGCATGCACCCATTCTACAGAATGCCAGGGAGCAGTGACGGACAGCCAGGGGCCCTCCGGTTTCGCATTGGCCTCGGTCCTCTTGTTCCCACCACATGGGTCGGTTGAGATGGGGACATGAGTTGGGCAACGCCTGTTGATGGCATGTTTGAACCGAAAAGATTCCCTCTTCAAGCAGCGTAAGGAGAGGCAGAGAGAACTTGGGTCCCCGCTTTGCCGCAACTGCCCAAGACCTGGGGTCACGGCAGCGCAGGAGGCCTCCTGGGGATGGAGGGCAGCCGGAGGGCAGCCGGAGGGCAGCCGGAGGGCCTGGGCAGATGGGCAGGAAGAGCGGAGGCGTCTGGACGGGGCGGAGGGCCGGGGACTGCCACCCTGGGCCGGGGCACAGCTGCGAGTCCCAGGCTTCCTGACGAGTGTGGGACTCCCGTTTGGCAGCTCCCCATCCATGGACCTCAGCTCCCCCTGTCTGTGAAACAGGGGTGACAACACTCCCTGGGCGCAGGGACGTGCCCATGGGCATGAATGATGCACAATAACGAGTGTGTGAGTGACGAGCAAGTGCGTGGTTCTGCTCCGGGCCCGCAGCGGCGGCTGATGCCGGGTGGCCAGGACGCCTCTCTTCCCAAGGCCCTCGGTCATTTATTTTGGGGTTAATTAAATGGTAAGATTTTCATGTCTGATTATTTACTGCCAGCCTGCTTCATTACCGGCTCCCCCATAAATCACGGCCTCCAGCTCCCCACCCCCACTCCCAGGCCCAAGTCCCCGTCCCCTAGCAGAGCAGGCCTTTAGGGGACCCCAGGGGAGACAGGAGTTGTGACATTCCCTGTCTCGGGGGGCCGCACAAAGACTTCTCCTGACCCCTGCTCCCCAAACCCTGCCCCCTCTAGTCCTTCTGTAAGCAGAGTCTCCAAAAGAACTTGTCACCGACAGCCGTGTCCGGAGCGGCAGCGCCAGCAGGTTGTCTGAGCACCTGCCGGGCCCATCGGGAGCCCGAGATCCCTGCTGAGAATGACCCTGTCTCCGAGCAGGTTCCTGAAGGAGTAGAGCCCAGGTCAGGCTCGGGGTCTGTGCGCCACGGAGGAAGGCAGCGCAGGCTCTGTGGTCAGAACGGACCCGGATTCCGAGCCGGATCCGAACGTCTGCTCGTCATTTGACCTTGAGCGAGTCCCTTCACGCCTCTGGGCCTCACTGTCCTCAGTTATCAGGTGGGGACAGTGCCACCTGTGGACAGTGGGAGCTCTGGACATGCTGAGCCCAGGAAGACCCCCAAGGACAGATGCATCACCACGGTGTCACTCGGCTGCAGACTCTGGACGGAGGAGAAACAGAAGGGGGTGGGACCAGCCGCTCAAGGCCGCCAAGGGAACCGGCTCCCCCATCTGACTGACTCTGGGGGGCAGGCAGGAACCACACACCTGGTCTGAAGCTCCCCCCCGGACCCCCGGCGCCCAGCCTAACACAGAATGAGCGCTTAGTTCATATCTGTCGGGTGACCAAGTGAATAAGTGACTGAGGAATGAACAAAGTGAAGACTAAGTACGTGAATGAATGGATGGAATGGATAAAGAATTGAACTAGATATGTGAACAAAGGAATGAGTTATTGAATGAATGAATAAATGAATGAAAGACAATGAAATGAATTAATGAATGGAAAAATAGGAAAACAAATGACCCAATAAACAAATAAATGCAACAATAAATAAGCAAAAAGGAATGATGGCATGGAAGAAGAAGGAAGGAAGGGAAGGAGGGAGGGGGAGAGGGGAATGGGAGGGAGGGAGAGAGAAGAAGGGAGGGAGGGATGGGGAGAGCAGAATGGGGGAGACAGAAGGGAGATAGGAGAGCAGGCAGACCTGCCCAGCACCCGCGTCCCTAAGACAGTGTGGTCCCTCAGGAGAGAATGTCCTGTCTCCCTCGGCCCAGCCCCTCCACTGAGACCCCATGAGAACCTCACTGTGGCGTCCCCAGCAGGTCTGGAACTCGGGGAGCCCCTCACTGGCAAGCTGGGCTGCTGGGGGGCAGGGGGGCTTCGCCAAGCCCTCAGCCTTGTCTTTCTCGCATTAAGCGTCTGCGTTGCCATTCACAGATCAGATAGCATTTTACCCCTGAGATATTTGATTTTATTACCTTCCAGGGAGAGGGCCAAGCAAGTGTTCTTATTGATTTGCACATTAAATATATTAGTAATAAAACAACATCTCCGTAAACCAATTGTAAAATCAATATTAATTGGTACCAAAATATCACAAGTGGTTGAATTACAATTAAGAGGGGGGGTGAGCGGCGCCTCAGGGCACAGGGGCCCAGCCGGAAGGGCGGTTGTGAGGGAGGGGGCAGACCTCAGTGTCAGGCAGGCCTGGGTTCCCCTCACGGAGCCTCAGTTTCCTCATCTGCTGAATGGGGATCATCATTGTAACAGCCAACGTTAGGTGTGGACTCAACGAGGTCATGCTCGTATGTGTGCCGTGCCTGGCAGGATCAGGGGCCCAACAAAACCTTCTGTTCTCCCTGCGTCTTAGTCCGCACTGTGGGCAAGTGTAAGTCATTCCCACTAGAGTAAGAAAGAGCGCTATCGGCGATGGGAGGACAGGCAGAGACGGGAGGGAGTAGCGGGAAAGACTGGGAGCTCTGTGGGAACAAGTCTGGGAGGGCTTCTAGGGGAGGTGACTTCTAACTAAGACCTGAACGTTAGGACGGGAGCCGAGGGAGGGGCCTGGTGTGGTGAAGGAAGGCCAGGGACCACAGTGCCATTGTCACGACCCAAATAGAAAAAGCAAGTCAATCGGAACCCTGAGGACTAGTGCGCTGGTGTGGGAGTTTGGGGTGAGCAGGGGACCCCAGGCATCAGGTTGGACCAGGTGCTTAAAGTGACGTGTGCAGGCCAGGCAGCCTCGGCCACACTGGCAGCTCCCAGCAGCAGGGTGACCAGGGTGCTGGTGAGGATGTGCTCAGCCCTGCCTGTCAGGGCCAAATTCAGGTGCATTGGCCAGCTCCTTCAGATGGGGAGGAGACCCACCTCAAGGTCACACGGGGTCACTGCCACAGCCACGAAAAAGCCGTTCTCTTCAGCTCCAGCCTGCACCACTGAAGGCCCCCAGCTCCCCCAAAGTGCTCGGGGTGTCCCTTGTAGACATCTCATACGGGCTTCAAGAACCAGCCCCCCAGAGTGTGCAGGGGGTATGCATACACCCTTATGATCGGTCGGTGGCTACACTTTCTCAGTAACAACTGCACTTGATCCTCACAACAGCCCCACAAGGGAGCTTTGACTTTCACGCCCCCTTTTACAGAGGAGGGAAACTGAGGATCAGAAGGAGTGCACTGGCCCAGAGCGCAGCGAGCAGGGGTGGCCTGGGAGTCCAGAGGACATCTGTCTGCCTCAGGAGCCATGTTCCCCTTCTGCTCCTGGTCCCTGCAGAGGTGCTGAGGGAGTGGTGGCAGCTCAAATACCTCATCAACCAACACGTGGCTCTGGCCCTGCTGCAGGATCCAGATGGAGGCAGTCCCCCGCCAAGGGCCCTTCCCGCAGCCCGGCCCACTACCGCAGTTCCGGCGCCCCTGGGGCTTGGGTTGCCTCTGGAGATGTCATGATGACAGTACGAATATTAATAATAGTTACATATAGTGTCCTGATAAAGGGCCTGTACTCCGCTAAAGCATTCAGCTACACTTTCTAATTCGATAGACTGCTCAGCCTGGGGGTTAAGTTCGCATTTGCTGGTCAAAACCACCTCCGTTTCCATCGCACCTCTGCCACTCCTGGTGCATTCGTCGGCTCTGGCCACCGAGCTGCATAACAAAACAGCTCAAAGTCCAGTCCCTTGCAGCGATAACTAGTGGTTGGCACACTCTCGGGTCTGCCGGTGGCTGTGGTTTGCTTGTTCTAGGCAGAATGTGGCTAAGAGGCTCAGCTTCAGGTTGAGGGTCAGGCTCAAGTCAACTCCTCTCATTCTGGGACCAGCAGCTACATAGGGCATGTTGCCATGGAAATGGCAGAAGAGCAAGAGCCAAGGGAAACTGACCCCACACCGCCTCACACGCCTGGCAGAGCCCAGCCAGAGACCGTGACTCACATGTAAAGGCCCAATCCCCGGGAGAGAGATGCTGGCTGACTCCAGCTGTCCTGTGCCATCGCCGCCCGGGCCACACCGGGAGGCTGAGGGGCCAGATCTCAAAGCGGCGTGAGCTTTCAAAGCACCCAAGAGACAGCACTCCGCCCCTCAGCTTCAGTTCCCTCCTTTGTGAAATGGGAGTGCCATTGCTCTTACAGGGGTCTGCAAACTACGGCCCGTGGCCCGCGAGGCCCTCTCATCCGGCCCGTGGAGACCTTTGTATCTGAATAAAATAATATTAAATAAATAATTAAAAACAACATCTATGTTTTGATTCTATTTTATTTGGATCTTGAGTGTGTAGTCGGCCCCAAACTGCTGTTTGATAGTTAATGCGGCCCGCAGGCTGAAAAGTTTGGAGACCCCTGCTGATAAGAATTCCTGTTGTCACAGAGGCCACCATGCATGGAGCGTGGTCTGTGCCAGGGACTGGGCTGGACCTGTTCCCTGCAGGACCAGATTGAATCCTCAGAATAATCCGTTGGGTTTGGTGCCTCAATTGTTGCCACTTTATAGAGGAGAATATTGGAGAACAGAGAGGGCAAGCAACTGCTCCAAGGCCACACAGGGCTGAGATCCCAAAGGAGGCCTCTGCCTGCACAGACTGCATTCTCGTGCCCCACTCTGCTCCGTCTTGTGCTAAGGGTGTCCCTGAGGTTGTAGCTGACCCTGGGGGAAGGCAGATGAGAAAGACTTTACAAATTCCAAGGAAAAAATCATGCTAGTCACACCTTGCTGGGGACTGTCATTAGCACACACACTTCTGTGGGGGCTCCCTGGGGACGCAGGCATTATACTCTCCTGTTTCCCCAGTTTGTCTCGGCTCCGCTCCCAGTGGCTGTCTTGCCAGAGGGGCCTGGGCAGAACCCACACTCGAAAGGTACCCAGAGGAACACTCTCTCCACCGGGAGCGATACATGGCTCCTGGCCCCCCAGCACCCCACCTGGAGGAACCACAGCCGACATGCATTTTCTCTGCTGGCTGCCCGGCTAGGAAGGGCAGATTGTGGGGCAGGAGGAAGGCATGGGCGGGGCAAAGAGGGGCAGGAGGTACTGACCACGTGCCAGCTGTGTGACTCACACCTCATTTCTCAGCTGTGAAGGGAGGAGTCACGGGCCTGAGAACTGAGCCTGGCTGGGCTCCAGCCTGAGGCTCAGGGCCCTGCCCCGGCTCCCCAACCCCCAGGAAAACAGCCCAATGCCACCAGAAACAGGGCTCAGACAGCCCCGCCACCCACATGCAGGCTCCTACAGACCTCAGCCCCAGGGCCCTGGGACATGCAAGAAAACCAAGGGGTCGAGGGGCTGGTCACAGTGATCAGATGCATCCTGACCAACACGGCCCACCATGCCCCCCTGCACCTGCCAGTAGGCACACGGCTATGTGCACACCTCTACGTGTGTACACAGGTGGGCACCGTGAGCCTCAGGTGTGTGCATGCCCATGCTTGGGTGCATGGAGTACCTGCTGAAGCGTGTGCATGGACACGCGTGTGTGTGCACAAGCGCAGCACACGTGCACGCATGGGTGTGGGCCACACAGGACCGCCTTCGCACATCTGTGCTCTCATGCGCTTGAGGCCTGTGCATCTGACAGTGAACATGCTTCTCTGCCTGCAGTGTGCCAGGTGCACGGACCCATGTACACACCTGGGGAAGGCCTAGAACCTGCTATCTGCCCACCCTTAGCCTCCCTCTGCCCAATTCCAAGCTTTCTCCAGATTCAAAAGGCTTCATGCAGGGAGTTGCTATTAATTCTTGTTTTTCTTTTTTTCTTTTACTTCGTTGAGCCTCTGTGACTGTTAGCAGCTGAACTTTGATAAATAATTCCAGCCACTGGGATTCAAGCACTCCTAAGAAAAGAGGCGTACAGGACTCCCAACTCTTCTTCCCTCCTCCCTTCTTCCCTGTAGTCACTTCCTCCCTCTCCCCTCACCCCTCCCCAGCTCGGCCCTATCACCAGCAAGGCCCATGGAAGAGGAGAGATGGCAGTGGGTCAGTGGTCTCACCCACGTGCCCGCTCACCCCTACCCCACAGCCTCTCCCCGGGGCCTGAGGTTGGGAGCCCCACTGTCCCACTAGGAGGGCAGCAACTATGGGGAAGACCTGGGCCTTTCCCCAGGGGTGGCTGGAAGGGTGTCAGGCTCCCACCAGCCTCACATTGTAAATAATGCTGAAAATGAGTAGTTTTTAAAGAGTGTCCAGTGGGATTCTGGAGCCTTGTTTTAATTATACAAAAGCAGCATGGGTGCTTGGGCAGATGTTGGCGCTAATTGTTTTGAAAGCCAGTCCTCTCCGCTTCGGCTTCGCAGATCCTGCGTTTGGGGCACATTTTTATGCAGTTCCCCAGCCATGCAGGTGAGGTCACCCTCTGAGGACAGGCAGACGGCTGCTCCCCACCCCACACACACACACCCCTACCTACACTTCACTTACCCCCAGCAGCCCTGCAGGAGAGCAGAGGAGTTGGGGTGAAAGGGAAATCGGGGTGGGGCGGACCAGAAGTTTGCACTCAGGGCCCCTTTTCTTGAGGCCATGTGCTGACCCCCCCAGGCCTCAGGGACCCTCTAAAGCAGCTAATTCCCAAAGCACCCAGAGGCTTTGGGAAGCTGGCAGCAGTGTCAGGAAGAAGAGGCAGTGAGTACAGGCAATGGGAGAAGCCAGGGAGAGCGGGTCCCTACTATGCGCCCGGCCTTGGGCACGCGCTATCCGAGTTAATTGTGCCCAACAGTTCCGCGAGGTCAGTGGGGATCAGAAGGCTCCGCGTCACAGCAAGTCCGGGTCACACCGCTTGATGGCCACCCAGGGTCAGCCCTTCCCCCAGCACACAGAGGCTGGAAGCGCAATGAGCAATGTCCAAGGAAGGGATGAATGGAGGCTGGGCAGGAGGGACCTACGGAGGGGTGGGCGGGGGGGAGAAATAAATGGCTGGCCATGGTGTGTGCTGGGGAGGAGATGGCAGGGTGCTTTTAGCCCATCACCCGCTAGGTGGGCTTCTAGCGGGCTGATGGACGCCTTCTGAGACAGCCTGTCTAGGGGGCTCTGGGAGGCTGCAGGGGAGAGGGTCCCCCTGCAAGGAATAAAGCAGGAGAGGCGGGGTTGCTCAGAACTAAGCAGAAGAAGAAAGACACAGAGCCATTCGGACAAAAATACAGGCAGAGGCAGAGCCAGAGAGGGACAGAGACAAGGCACTGGGGAGGCCCAGGGACCGCCAGGCCCCGCGGAAGGACAGGCATTAGACGGGAGGACGTGATGGATGGCGTGCCCATCAATTTCTGAAGGCCAAGGCTCAGAGAGCCGCAGAGTCAGTGAAATTTACATTATTAATCTCTTGTAATAATCTATGACTCAAGCAGGCTGAGAAAATAGCAGCGGCTACGCAGTGACCAGCCTATATAAATAACGGCTCCGCGCTCAATTTAATTGCACTCTGGTGAAAGTGCTCCTCTTGTATCTTTCTAATTACTTTAGTTTCATTAGGTCTAGCAGAGAAAGAGAGAGAGAGAGAGACAGAAAACCAGAGAGGGAGGGAGAGAGAGACTCCACTGAGCGGCAAAACAATGAAAAATTCATATTCCGATTTTTTTTTTTTTGTTCTGTGAAATATTTAAATGTTAATAGCCATTCAGTCCCTGACATGCTATCTCACCAGTATGGAGTTAAACAGAAAATCTATTTAATCTAAGGAATCTCATTAAATGGTCGTGGCAAGGCAGTGGCTCGAAGGTAGTCAATAGCAGGGGAGAGAGGGGAGGAAGAGGGAGAGAGAGAGGGAAAAAAGAGCTCACTAAGATTCTTTAATTTAATTTATTGTCGTGCATGAGACACCAGGAGAGGCGGAGATGCTGGTTCCTGTGCCTCCATTTGAGTGGATAATGATTAAATGTTTTCTATTGTGCTACAGCTGGTATGTATTATCACAGAGAGAGTGAAAAACACAAACTCTCAGCAATTTTGACTGCTTTCCAAATATTAGCTCCTTTTAAAGCCATTAAAAGATTATCACTGATTTAACCAAATGTCTGTTTGGAGCATTAGCAGCAGTCTGTTCTCTGAATCCCCAGAACACCATTCCTCTCTTCTCTCCTCCGATTATCTTATTCACCCAGCAGTATTTAATTTCATTCCCATGAATATGCAATGAATTTAATTTTGAACACTATTTTCATCTGCTCCTGTAATCACAAAAAATGCTGGTGTAATTAGTTTCTAATTACTTGCTTTAATTGTTGTAGTAATCATTTTAATTACCCAAATGCACAGACATCAAATGCTAAAAGGAAAATAATCCTCTTGTACCTCCTACCTTGTCTTTTTACACTTGGTGTTTGATATCTCGATTTTGACACAGGCAACCTTCACCCAACCAGGGGGTGCTGGGAGGGGGGTTCCTGGGGAAGCGGGCCTCAGGGCCCGGGGAGGCCGCTCCCAGCCAGGGCCTCAGCGCAATCTGCTCGCTGAAATTTGCATGCCCCCCAAAAAACCATTAAGTTAAAATATACAGTTATTGTACCTTTCTGGGCCGGGCGCCATGCAAGAGCTTATTGCTGAAGCCCAAACCGGCACGAGCAGATGGTAAATCATGAAATTTTATGAAATTATTACGCCGGCGAGGTGTTTTGAATGGGAGCAGCTGTGAAGGAGCTGGGACGTTATAAACACTCACAGGTGTTACCATCTCCCCCACTGCCAGCCGCAACATAAAAAAAAAAATTAAATTATAAACAAACCAGCAAATGTTGTAATCTCTCTCCTCGACACACTCCTTACAGGGAAATTGCTTAAACTAAGCAAAGAATTCAATTTTAATTTGCATAAAATATTTATCAAGGCTTACGCAAATTTCCGTGCAGCTCCCTTCCTGCCAAGTTTAAAATTGCTCAGACGTACAGAGGTGCAATATGGGCATGTGAGGAGGCCATTAGGCTAGCCCTCCCGGCCACTTGAGCCCGCACAGACGGACACACGCCTCGATTAGCAGCCAGCCGGGCCCTGCCAATTCTTCCCTATTTTTTTTTTTTTTTTTTTGCAAACAGATTGTTTTTCTCATTATGTTTTTATATCTACCTAAACTGTTAATTAGGCACTTAGAAGATTTTTTATTGGGGCCTAAGTGTAACAAGCTGCTTTGTTTGCAGGCACATACCTTGCTGCTAGCAGTTCTGTAAACACCGGCTTTTGCTCCAAAAGCCTCATTTTCAGTCTATTACAGGATGGCATTATGTGCCGTGAGGAGGTGGCCCCAACCGAGCAAAGGAGGTCTCCGTGCTCCAAGCTAGTTGAGGACGTTGGCTCCAGGGTGGTTCCTGGCCTGGTCACAGGGGAGAGGGAAAGGAGGAAGAGGCAGACAGGAGGCAGACAGGAGGCGGAGGCTAACGAGCCTGCTCGATGGGCTCCGCTGGACCCTGGCTTCTCCCGAGCACGTAAGCCCTAAGGCGGAACTCCAGAATGCAATCTCAGCAGCCGCTTCTGAACTCCCGCTTTGTTCCCACAAAGTGGGGTCCTGCCATCCAGCCACTAGCCTTTCTGTTCCTGGAACTCAACCACACTCATTCTCACCTCAGGGCCTTTGCACGAGCTCCTCCCTCCTCTTAGAAGGCTCTCCCCCACAATCTGCACAGAGCTGACTCTTCAGCTCAAAGCACACCTCCTCAAAGGTGTGCCTGGCTGCCCAGCCACCTGTGTCTGCACCTTGACCCTGTCGTGGTGCTTGTACATTGACTGTCTCCTCCACTGGGAGAAAAGCTACAGGAGAGCAGAGCTGTCTATCCAGGTTACTGCATCAACCCTCCAATGAGAGCAGCGCCCAGCACACAGTAGGTGCTCACCAATGAGTGAATGAATGAGTGAATGAATGAATGGATATCAACCCCGCATACAGCCACACGCACGAATCTTCAGCCTCTTCTTAGAGAAATGCCCTGCCCACTAGGTGCTCCATGGCTATTTGCTGAAAGAACGAAAGACACTTGGAGACGTTTCCTTTGACTCTGCTAGATGGGTCGACTTCGTGCCAAGAGCAAGTAAAACGATGCTGGGACACACTCCAGGCTGCACAGGTGCCATTGCCTCTGCCACCCACAAAACCTGCCCCCCTGCGTCCAACTGACCCGCAGCAAATTCAGCCAATCAGAACATAGCATGGCTGTGTCCCCCCCGGCCAAGGTCAGAAGTGCCCGTGTCCACCTCCGCCAGCATCAGGGTGGCTGTTACAGAGGGGAGCACACCCTTCCTGAGAAGCGGGATTAATGGGAAGAGTGAATTAGCCATGGTGAGTGACTAATCAGGAAGTAATCAAGTTATACACATCACCAAAACTGTCTGCGCACCGGATAGGAACTGGGTTTGTGTGGAAGACAGAGGAGAGGCTTTGGGGAAGGTTTCCGTAGTGGTGAAAGGGGCTGTGGCGTGAGACCGCCCAGTCAGCACCACCCCCACCCTTGGCAGTGCCCCTGTGGACAATAGAGGTGCAGCCTCACGGGTTTACTAGAGGCTCCAATGAGAGCATGCATGGGAATCCTCACCACTCCGTAAAGGTCAGCTCCTCATACAGTTATTAGCACGGTGCCCCAGGGACTTGCTCCTGGGGTCCCCAGTGGCTGCCCCGCCCTGACCATCTTCCCCAGACCTTAGGTACTATCACTCCCACTTAACCGATGAGGGAACGGAGGCTCAGTAACTGGCCCGAAGTCCCACAGGGACAGAGGCCCAGGAATCCTGAGCCATCATTGGAATAACGAGAGGGCACGGGATCTATTCCAACAGAGCCCAATTTGAAAACGTCTCAGGCCACAGTCAGTCTGGACAGCGGTCAGCTCGAGGCAGAGAGGAGCTAAGTGTGAGGTTGGACCAGGTGGAGGATGAGACCTGAGGTTCCAGGCTTCTGGGAGGTCAGCTCACTTGCAGCCAGAGCCCAGGGGTTGGTGGGACCAGGGAGGGGCCTGGACAGCAGGAAAAGTGGCCCAAACAGCCATCCTGCATCAAGCCCTTCATATGCGCACCATGCAGTGCTAAGAGGCTTAAGGGCTGGATCTGGCCCGGCCCAGAGAGAAATTTGCTGTTATCATGCCCATTTTTACAGAGGAGAACACTGATGCTCAGAGGAGTGATGTCCCTTGCCCAAGTCACACAGTGGATGCACGGGAAGCAGAAGAGTGCGCTTTGAACTCAGGGCTGACGGAGCTCAGGGCTTCTGCCTTCTACATTACATGATGCCAGTAATGTGCAAGACACCGGCCCTACTCAAAGCCCAGCCCAGGAAACGACTTCTTGTGTGACCTTGGGCACCCCAGTTCTCTGGTCTGATGGTCCAGGTGGACCCCTGGGTTCAGCAATCCTCACATTGTGTGGGGCTAATGGGCACATTCTTAGCAACGACTGTCAAGTATGAAGCACACAGCAGGCAGGCAGGAAATAGCCACACACACACACACACACCCTTTTTTTTAACCACATTCTCTTTTTCCTTTACCTCCAGTCAGTATCAGCCAGGGTCAGTTCTCGGTTCCAGTGGACGGAGGACAGGAAGGGAAACTGAGGCAGGTGGTAGTTATGGCCTGTAGTGGAATTGCCCCAGGCAGGATTAAGAGGTAGGGTGGGGACTGGTGGGGTGCCTACCACACTTTTGATCAGAAGTCACTACTCAGGGTCTTCCTCCCTCCACCTCAGTGCCTGGCCCCCACTGGACACTGGGAACACAGCTGAGTCAGACCCCCACCTCCAGGAAGTCCCAGACTGGTGGGCGTGCTGGAGGAGAATAGGGGTGCCTGCAGCTGTGTGACCGTGGCTATGCTCCTTTGCCTCTCTGTGCCTCCTCGTCCTCAGGAGCAGCGTGAGGACAGCCTTAGTACCTCCTCATGGGGACACCAAAAGCATTCAGCCAGCAGCCGCCAGGCTGGAGCAGGGCTTGCCATGATCTGGGTTGTCCAGATGCACTGTACAGAGCAGTGAACTAAGGCTCCAGGAGCACGGCGACCCTCCCAGACCCAACGCGCTCCTGAGGGACACAGCTCTGAGGCTGCCCCGTCAGGGTAGGGACCTATCTGTCTTCCTTATTCTTCAAACTCCATACCCAGCCCAGGGAATGGGGAGGAGCAGGAAGGAGGAGGCAATTGAGATGCGTCATCAAGAATGTCACCAGGGAACTAGGGAGGACATTCCAGGCAGAGGAGCAGCATGAGCAAAGGCAGGGAGGTGTGACAGAGGCCACTGCTCAGAAGACTGGAGCCAGCCGATGCTTCGGGGTGGGAAGGAGGCTGGCCTCGGAAGGCGTGTGGGCCCATGGGGTGCCGCTCAGCGCGTCACTGCTGGCCGTCCCCAGTGCCTGGGCCGGGGAAGGGGAAGGGGGCCCTGCGCTGCAGCCTTTGCCGATTTCCAGGGTGTCAATCCCACCGCGGCTGATTTCAAGCTACCACTGCAGCATCGACCAGCTTCCAAACTCCCTGGAAGTTTACCAATCAGCTCTTGGGAGCCAGCAGGAGCAGGGGAGCCTAGGGGAGGTTGGGCCCTCCTCTTGGGGCTGCCTGACGGAGCCTCACCTCTGCTCGCATGTGGGAGGCT
Source organism: Craseonycteris thonglongyai (assembly GCA_004027555.1). Taxonomy (NCBI): domain Eukaryota; kingdom Metazoa; phylum Chordata; class Mammalia; order Chiroptera; family Craseonycteridae; genus Craseonycteris; species Craseonycteris thonglongyai. Next base: position 20,016 of record PVKE010004151.1, read on the forward strand.
GCTTCCTGGCAGTGATGCCTCTGTGGGTCTCAATTCCCCACCTGAGCAATGGGCTCATGGTTCCAACAAGGTGGATCCCCAGCCAAGTGTAGTGACATCTCTATCTCCACTCCATGGGGGCACAAGTGGGTGATGGGCTGTCGGAGGGAGGCCAGACCCCTGCCCAGGCCCTCTTCCCACCCACGGTCCCCACCCCGTCGGGGGGAGATGGGGCCCAGCCAAGAAGGTGGTGACAGGGTCACCTTGGGGAGAGTTATTGGGTCCTGAGCGGCAGCGGGAAAATATAATACACAGGAGGTCACAGCTGAGGACACTAATCTGAGCAGACAAGGAATCAATGGGAATTTCTATTTAGGGAGGAAATCAATAGGAATTTCAAGGTAGGAAAAAGGGGAATTACCTTTAATTGGAGTTCTCTGCAGTTGGGTCTCTGTGGAGGCCAGGGCTCACCAGGCCTTCAAGAACAGCCAGACTGGACCCCCAACCTACGGTGCCTCGCCCAGGTAAGAGGCCCGCCTCTCGGGGAGCCCTTGAGCCACCAATTAGGGGGCTACAGTTAAGCAGACAAGCAGAGGCCTCTGGAGTCAGGCACTCAGAGCACCAGCTCCTGATCTGTTATGTGGGAACAACAGGGGCACTTGGCTGATCAATGGGGAGCAAATTCCAGATGTGTGAGGCACAGAGTGGTTAAGCAACTTGCCCAAAGTCACACAGTGAGGAAGCAGGTACTGCGATTTGAACCCAGGCCAACCTGGCACCAGAACCTGGGCTCTACGGCCCTCCAGGATTGTCCTCACACACACCCCGCTGCACAGGCACAGGGCAAGGGCCCAAGTCCTCTATGGTCCAGCTTCTGCCCCCACTTTACCCGCTAATCAGCAACCTCCGGCACAGCCAGTAGCAGGGGAAATCTGACCCAGAATGGGCTGAAAGTTTAGATATCACACGCGTGCCTCTGACACGCAGGCAGCCTTACAGAAGACCACAGGCGAACGGGTCTGCACTGACGTGGGTGCAGGGGAAAACACACACCCCCTCACGGGCATTGACACGCACACACAACCCTGCACACACAGGCACATATACAACAACTCGGAGGCCTGCAGACCCCCAGCAGCATGCTGCGTCCCCGGATGAACGCCCAAGGCCAAGCTGGACTGGCAGCACTGCCACCAGTTTCTGTCCAGCAGGATGGCAGGGGCTGGGACCGGAGCGAGGAGGACGAGGCTTCCTGACCTCCGCTGGCCGTGGAGACAAGGGAGCTCTGAGGCCTGATCAGGGTCGCACACAGGCAAGGGCACACACGGGATGACCTGGGCAGAAACCTTGAGTCCAGAAGGTGTGAGGCAGCACATGCAGGGCCTCCCACAAGGGCTATGCCACCTCCCTCCTGGGGCCTCCTTGCTCCGCCCTCCAGGTGCCTGTGTGTCCAGCCTGCGGCTCTGGGAGTGCATGTGTAAGGCTGGTGACTGCACCATCTGCTATGGCCCTGTCTCTCTGTGGGCACCAGGGCTTCTGGGCACACCTATCTGCTTCCCTCCAGTTCTGAGCATGTGACGTGTGACGCAAGTGGCAAGTGAGATGCCGGGGTTTCGAATCTCAGCGGCCTGGTGTGAGTCTCTGCACATCAGCTTCCTCAGCTGTAAAGTGCAGGTGATAATCCCCACCTCCTGGGGGGCGGGGCTGAGGCCTGATGACACACGTGCAGCATTTGCAGTGTCTCACACGCCGTGAGCATGAGTCTCAACCCCAAGACTTAGCAGTGCTGGACCCTGAGCAAATCGTAACATCTCCCTTGGTCTCAGTTTCCTCCTCTGTGAAATGGGGGTCATTGGGTTGCACATAAAGAAAATTCAACTTGAATGAGAAGATTTTATTGGAAGGATGCTGGAATGAAGGGAACTATGGGATTGAAGAAGACGGGAGGAGCCAGGCCCCAGAGCAGCTGGAACCAGAGACGAGGGAGGTGGCCTGACTCCTTTGTCATCTCTCTCTAAATGTGGATTTCACTCCCCTCCTCTGAGGGGGTCTGGCTTGGGTCCAAAATAGAAAATATGGCTGACAATCACTTCTGGTTCTACACTTAAATCTTTATTTCTTTATTAAAAGTAAGAACCCCTAGTCATCAAAAGGTACTATTAAGAGAGTGAAAAAACGAGCCTCAGAATAAAGAACTAGAAAGCATAAGTAAAAAAACAGACAACCTAATTTTTTTTTAATATAATCAAAAGACTTGAACAAGCACTTTACAGAAACGGATATCCAAATGATGAATAAGCCTAGAAAAGTGGCTCAGCATCATCAGTCACCAGGAAAATGTAAAGTGATACACGACACCCCCACCCAGATGGCGAAAATAAAAGAACTGGCGATGCTAAGTGTTAGAGAGAGATGGAGAAAGCTGAGCTTTGCTGGGAGGAAGAGAGATTGGTACAACCACTTCAGAAAACTGTTTGGCAGCCTCTACTAACTGGAGGGAGACAGCCAGAACCAGGAAACTCCACTGCGGGCATGTACCCCAGAGAAAGGGGTATCTGTCTGTACCAATAATACCCACAAGGATTTTCCTAACAGCTGTGTTCATAATAGCCCCACACTGGAGACAACGTAAGTAGCTGTCAACAAGAGCATAAATAAGTCAACAATGGCAAGTTCATACGATGGAGTCTGACCCAGCAATGAGAAAGGAACACACTACTACTGTGACACACAGCACCTGGGATGCTTTCTGAAGCATAATATTGATTGAAAGAAGACAGACATGAGGAGAATACACGCTATTTGATTCTTACACAATATCCAAAAATAACGAAACGAGGCGATGGTGACAGACATGAACCGGTATTGGGAGCAGTTTTGACTGGGAAGAGGAATGGGGGCCCTGACTGGGGTACTGGTTCTGCGTGATGGTTGCATGGGTGTGAACACATGTAAAATGTCATCCAGCCGGCCACTTCAGACGTGTGCCCCTGCTGAATGTGAGTTAGATGAGAAAGAAAAGCAATTGTTACCCTTCGGCCAACCAAAGGTGTCTGTCTGACTCTCTCCTGCCCAAGTTCTAGGGGTCAGGACCCTGGACAGCACAGTGGCCCCGTAAAGTGGCGTGTGGGCTGGAGGAGCCCCATAGGTGGGGTGCTGTTTCCAGACCAGGGAGGGGCTGGCCGACCAAGACAGCGGTCCTCTCCACTTCTCGGCGCCTGCCTCTCCCACCTGTGAAGTGGGAGCAGTCCTTCCCACCACAGAGACTGAGGTGAGGAGTCCAGAGGTAGCCCAGCCACTGATGGACACAGGGTTCCTTCCCTTTGTCCCTCCCGCTGCCTCCCCCGTCGTTTCGGCGGGCCGTCTCCCAGTTCCTCTATTCTGCCCTCTGTGATCCCCAACGTGAGGCCCCATCCCTGTATAATTTCAAATCACTTGTAGCTTTAGTTAATTAAATGTAAAATCATTGGAATAAAATTATACCTTCATTAGAAATTAACTCCCATTTCAGGCCCGGGATAATGACCAGACTCTTTCCCCCCCCCTTCTTCCAAATCACACACAAAATGGTCAGTTAAACTGAGTGGGGAAAAAAGTTTAACGACTGCATGGCAATCGAGCTTATTATTATTTAAGCACAAGCCATTACCATGTGCAATGAGGTGTCGGCCTATAAATTATCTTTGAAAGAGTCGGTCCTTGTCTGAGTGCAGACAGGCTGAGGTCCACCGCGGGGGCCGCCTGCCTGGCCAGGTGAGCTGCTCCTGGCCCTCTAGCTGACCCTTGCACCTGCCCTCAGGACCCTCGGGTCAGGATCTCAGGGTCACTGGGAGAGTGTGGGTGTCTCCATCTGATCCTCCAGCCCATGCTAAGGGGCAGACACTCTGACACAGAACAGAGATTGGAGCCCCAAAGAGAGTCCCTGAAAATTAGAAGAGGGAAGCGAAAGGAAAAATTGGGTGCTAGGGCAGGAAGGGGGTTAGCATGAGGCAGAAGGAGGAAGAGAGAGGAAGAATCTTTCAGCCATATGGAGAGAAGGAGACAGAGAAGCAGGGAGTGAGACTTAAAAGGAACAAGGCAGACACCAAGGAAGAGAAAGCAGAAGAAACAAGCAGGCCCCTGAGAAAGTGGAGACAGACCAAGGGGCACAGTGTTCTGGGGGCTTGGAGAGCAGGCACCAAGGGGCCACCAGGGTGGGGGACTTCCAGAGCTAACATCAGCTGCGTCCCAGGTGAGCAGGACAAGTTAGTCCCCCTGCTCCTAGGACCCTCGAAGCAGGGAGCTGGAGCCCCCACTTTACAGTGAGAAGGGAGCTCAGGGAAATGGGGATGGCTCAGTGGGTTGAGCGCTCACTTTGCAGCCCGGGGGGGACTGAGGATTGAATCCCGGCCCCAGCCCGTGTGGACCCATATGCTGAACTGGGGAGTGCCCCCCATTTGGTTTATACCGGGTGAGACCCCGGCCCAGTTCCTGCCCTGTGCAGCCCCGCGCCCACCTGTGGAATGAAACTATGTGGAAAAACCAATGATGTGCAACTGTGGAGACTGTTCTGGGCCCTCCCCCTTCTCTCTGTCTCTGTCTCTCTCTCTCTCTCTCTGTCAAAAACAATTAAAAATTTTTTCAAAAAAAGAAGGGAGCTCAACGGGTTGAAGACATTTGCCCACGACCACGCAGCTGCGTGGTTGGGAGCCATGAAAGTTCAGAAAAAAAAGGCAGTGAGAGGCAGAGAAAGATGCCAAGACAAGACGGGGGAAGGCCCAGAGACAGGTGACAAGACAAATAAAGGGTTCCTTGTCTCCTAATCTGTCTACACTCCCCACCCCCCGCCCCCTGCCTCGGCCCAGCCCCCTCCTCACCTTCTCTTCTCTCTGCCCTCTTCCTACTTTTCAACGACCCTTTTCTGTCCCCCGTCTCTGTCCTGTGCCAGAGTGTTGGCCCCTTCCCATAGCTGGAGGGTCCAGTGGGACACCCACGCCCAGGCCTCAGGGGCGGGTGGATGGATGTCACCACAGCCTCAGGCAGCGGCCAGAACCCCCTCCCAAGGGGCTTTAGGGCTGACTGCCCTGAGCCCGAGGCCAAGTTCGAGCGGCCACTCACTGGGTGATGTGGGACAATCGCCCAGCCTTGCCACACTCCTGAGTCCTGTCTCATCTGTAGAGTGGGGTGATACTGGCACCCACGTGGGTTGTTGTCGGATTTGATGAGATGGGTGGAGACGAGCCCAGCACAGAGCCTGGCGCCTCGCAGCTGTCCTGGGGAAGAACCCCTCACCCCCACCCCCGGGCAGGGCAGCTGCCCCTCTCCTGGGCACAGTTACCTCTCCCTGTCCCTCAGTGAGCCCAAGCGAGAACAAGCGGAAGAGCCAATACTCAAGCTGGGGCAAGGTGACAAGGGACCACAATCAGAGGATGACAGTAGCCTGACTCTTTGGCCCCCATAACAAAGACCCTCATTTTGCATCCTTTATGAGAAATCCAAACTGTGTATCCTCTTCCCCTCGCGGGTGCTCAGTAATACCTTTCTGTGGAGTGAAAGTGTACACGGATGGTTAACTTCGTTAGGCCGAAGGTCAGCGTCTCCAGGCAGCCGCTAGGAACCGGCGCCACCCCGCCCGGCAGGCGGACGCCCCGTAACCCTCCCGTCCAAGTTCCCCTGCAGACAGACTCCCATGAAAGTCACCTTCATCTCCCTCATAGGTCAGGCTGAGATTTAGAGATAGGGGCCGGGGGTGCCTAGATCTGCTATCTGCCCGTGAGTGATGGGGGACACCTGCCCAGGACATGTTTACTGTCACCCTGCGCCCCCGGCCCGCGCTCCCCACCACGCCATCCCCTGATAATTCACGGCCCGGCTCCGGTTGGCAAATGACGGATACGGCCTTCAGAGCTGGATCTGCTGGTCACTTGTCTCAAGGAGACTGGGAAGAAAACTCAGGCACAATATAAATGGAGCCCGCGGCCGCCTCAAACACCTTGGCAAGTTCCCCAGCCGGATGCTGCGTCGTTTCTAAGTAATAAAACCACAGAGAGATTACACGGCCAACTGACAGCTTGCGACGGATGGCCGCCCGCGTGAACTTTTTACCTTCGGGACGGGGACCAAGGGGAGAGGAAGGGAAAAAACCAGCGAAGAACCACCCTGGCGAGCACGCTCCTTCCTTATTCTGGCTGGAAAGTCATTGCCACGGTCAGGGCAGAAGCTGCTCCGGATTCGTCCCTCACTCCATTACCTGGAGGACTCCGTCCTCACAGGGGGACTGAGGGCTCAGTGTCCCCATTTGGAGTACGGGGACATTCGTGGCTGGTTTGTTTGATTTTCAAAACCCAGAAGCAGCCTTTCCAAAACCTTTCCAGGGTTTGAAGTGTAATCCTTGCCCTCATTCATTCATTCACATAGTCTTTGATTCAATAGGAATTTGTCCTAGTGCCAACTTAGCAGTGGCTGTGGGGACAAGGCGGTGACGTTGTAGAGAGATATGAGGCAATCTCTAGGAAACAACAGAATGATCTTCCACGTACCATTTCTTAGCCTTGTGACCGTGGGCCCTCAGAGCCTCTGTTTCCTCCGCTGTGAAATGGGGGTGATAGCAGCGCCTCACTCGAAGGGCACTGCTAAGGAAGCAGGTGGGTGAAGATGACCTGGTGTACATACAATGACCTGGGATTCCTTCCCCAGACTACTATCTGCACGAATATCGTTCCAGGAGATGCTATGGGAGCAGATAGCTTTGGGAAACAACATGCACATTGACACACTAAAGGCTCTGAGAAGTCCTGCAGTCAAGACACCTGACTTGTTTCATTCCACCAATGTTTTCCCAACTTCCTGGAGCCTAGGACAATTTTCTCACAGGCTCCCTGTTAACATCAATAGACAATTTGGGAAATGCTGGAACTGCGATCCCATGTTCATCACATATAATGAAACATTATCTACTGACTCCCGCGTGCATTCACACGCTGCTGCGGGCTCTTGTTCCACGTTACAGGCCCTCTGATGGGCTTGGAGGAAGGAGTTGTTGGCAGGTCCGAGGTAGCAAGCAGCCCCGCAGGCCGCCGGGAGCTGGCCCCGCCTAGGACTGGCCTCCTCCGCCTCTCTTCTCTCTGATGTTCTGCTCTCACAGGGGCCCAAAGAAACTGCTCCCACGATCTTGCAGTTTCCATTCTGGCACGGGCAGAGACCCCAATTCTATCTCTGGGGGTCATGTGCACCCCTCTGAGCCAACCAGCCTGGAGGGTGGGTGGGCTTCGCCCCAGGGAACAGGAGAGGGTCCTGGAGACAGAGGAGGCCCTCCGCTCACGGGCTGGGTGGTGGCCCCATAGGAGGAAGGAACCCTTTCAGCGTGCCGCCCCCTCCCCTGACGTGGACAAAGACGAGAGAGGGAACGACTGTTTCTCCCCTTGTCCACTTAGAGGTGGGAAGTTTGGCTTTTTTCCTCCCAAAGTCCAAGGAAATCTTTCCTCCAGCCCAGGTGCCCGGAAAGGCGGAGCCTGGCTTTGCCCGCCCAGCGCTTGGCCGCTGCTCTGGCCCCTGCTGGGCCCACGGAGCCCAGGAAAAGGGCTCCCTGCTGAGGGAGTGGGGCTCACCTGGCGGGGTGGGCACAAGGACCTCCTCCTGAGGGCCCAGGCCCGGGGCTCTGAGCCCGGCTACAGCAGGTGCTTGCAGGCCCAGTAGCTGGGTATCACCCAGGAAGACGAGGTTGAGGGCCCCCAGCTTGCAAGGCGACACACATGAGAAGAACTTGGCAGGAAGCCACAGCTGGGGGCTGGCCATGCGATGCAGCCTAATCGTGGGGGTGTTGGCAAGGCCGGGGAGGGAGGACAGAAGGAGCCCCTCCGTCCCCACAGAGAAGCTGAGGCATGGCCATTTACCCACAGACAAGTGACACCAGCAGCCGGAAGCCCCCTGTCTCCCAGGCTGGGCTGGAGCCAGAGCCGGTGAGGGTGGGCAGGGATGAGAGGAGAGCCACACTGCCAAACCCACCCTGGGGAGCCAGGAGGTGGGCCAGCCACCCCGGGGGCAGGAGGAGGACAAGCTGTGAACACCAAGCGGGGCTGGAGTTCTAAAGCACCAGGTCTGAGTCTTTGATACCAGAACGAGCCGGTCTTAATAAGCCAAAGTGGAGAGTTATGGAATTGGACTGAGATGTCACTTATGGACTCGCCACCCAGCAGGCAGGAAGGGGCGGTTCAGAGAGAGCAGAATGGTGGCAGTTATTGGAAAAATAAAACCATTTCATGTTTATGCCCCTAATGAGTGGAGATGCCTCTAAACGGGTTACACTTGATTTTTTTTTTTTTCTTTATGCTTTTCTGTATTTTCTAATTTTCCTGCAATAAGCATGTATTACTTGGGTAATGGAGAAATAATAAAAGCTTTAAAAGGAGGCAGGTGGTGTGAGTCCGTGGGTCCCTGAGGATCACAAAGCCACTGGTTTCTGGGCACGGGTTCCACTGGCCCAGGGGCCCAGGGGGAGGGGGCTGGGAGGGAGGAACTAGACAGGGCATCTTTCAGCTTTGCCAGCTCCCAGGCCCAGAGAGGTTAAGACACTTGAGTAAGACTTCACAGCCCGGAAGGGGTAAAGCCAGGTTTTAATGCTAAGACCTAGAGGTGTAGCCCTGTCTGGTGACAAACAGAACAGATGATTTTAGCAACGGGGAGGGGGAGGGAGTCTGGGGACAGACCTCAGCAGCAAATGCCCTCATCCCATGAACCCTGTCATTTAGGAGGGATTCATTCATTCCCCAAACAGCTCGTGGGCGTGGCTGTGTGCCAGGCACCGGGGAGAGCAGGGACTTAGGGAGACTCCAGTTCCTCCTCTCCAGGGGCTCATTAGAAAGGGAGGGTTGGAACAAATCCATACCCAATCATAGCATCACACACGGAGCTGGGAGAGGATATTAGGGGGTCCTGACCCAACAATGGGACAGCAGCGCTGAGATCTGGAGAATGGGGGGCAGGGACCAGGGGCAGAAAACAAAGGATGGGAAGTGGGAGCTGAGGTGCCCGGGGCTGCAGGGCCCAGGGCGGGGCACTGTGAGCAGCTTCTGTACACTGTGAGCCACCGTCAGCCCCTCTGCCCTGACCCTGAGCTGTCCCCGTGGGCCACCTGCCCACCTCTCTCTGTGGGGCCTCTGCCTATGCATGCTGCCTCCTCCAGACTGAGAGGCCACTGCCCACATCACTAGAAAGCTCCTAGGGGACACAAACCTGCCCAGATTCACTCACCACCCGCTTCCCAGCACCTCATCAACTGTAGACAGGAGAGGACAGGGTCCTAGGAGACAGAGGGTGTTCAAGGGCGAGTGATGGAAACAGAGGTTCAGGGTGACCCAGCTTCCCTGGCCCCCCCCCAAGGGGGCCACGGACTCCCGGCCGCAGCAACGCCTCGCCTCTGCTGGAACTGAACCAACCTCCAGGCCTCTCTAAGCCAAGGATGTGAGTGCGTTAATTAATGAATTAGCCGTTTAATTAACATAATTAGGCCTCATTATTTTCCTTGCCTCTATCGTCAATTTTCGGGCAATTAAAGCGAACGCTGGTGGAGAATGAGAGATCTAGGTTGTCCCCGCCAGCATAGGATGGAACAGCCAGGCTGACCCTCAGGGACCCAGCCCAGCCTGGAAAGATGGGGACAGGGCAAAGGAGACCCCTGTGCACACAACCCACACCCCAACATGGAGTGTCCCAAAGTCCGAGTTTGTAGATCCCTTTCCATTCATGTGCTGAGCGCCTACTATGTGCCAGGCTCTGTGCCAGGACATAGTGTGACCAGTGTGACCAGGACAGGCAGGGGACTGGTGGGACATTGTGGGGGAACACTAGGTTCTGCCCCTGAGTGAGGCTTTGAGGCAGATCCCAGAAACCTAAGCCCTCAATTCCAGCAGGGAGAGAGATCAGCCGTGCTGTGGGCGGGGGAGGCCTGGGGACAAGCCTTTCAGGGGTATGTCTTAGTGATCCTTCCTCTATGTAAACCTGCAACGCAGTCAGCCTCTCTAAGAAAAGTTAACCCAAAAGGTTGTTCTTTAAAATGGTGATCTGGGGGTGGGGGGCAGGATAGCTCAGCGGTGGAGCGTTTGTCTTGCAATCATGAGGTCTGGGGTTCAATTCCCAGCCCCGTCCTGTGCAGCCCTATATACTGAACTGCAACACAGCTGGTAACTGCCAGGATGGCTCAGCGGCAAAGGTTCTCACCTCCCCTGTGGGGGGGCCCCTGGTTCAGTTCCCACCCCTCACAGCCCCACATCCACCTGTGTGGAATGAAATATGTCCCAACCAATGATGTACAACTATGGAGACTGCTCCGAGCCCTCCCCGCTTCTCACTCACTCTCTCTCTCTCTCTCACCTTCTCTCAAAAACAAGAAAATAAATCTTTAAAAAGAAAAAAGGCCATAACAGAGCCCATGGCATTCCACTAGAAACCACTTTCACAGACCTATGTATTCAAGTAAGTCAGAGCATTTGGGAAGTTGTTCATCAGCCTGAATACTGGTCTCCCTCCCCCTCTACTCATCTAATTTCGCTGCCCACAAGGGGAGACGTTGGCTAAGAACTCTCTCAGACCCAGGTACCATTTGCCTTGGGCCCTTGGGCATGACGTGCTTTGCCCACCTGTTTCTCATGTGTGCAGCTGCATTTAGGGACCTGAGTGCGGGGTTCACTTTTATCTGGGTCCACTCAGCCCATCACTTCACCTGCTCAGATTTTTTAAAGATTTGCTTTAGATGCAGTTAATTGTATTTTCTCTCTTCCAACAAGTTCTTGAAACAGGTTTATGTACTTTCTCCCAGAAGGGTCTCCACGTCCTCCTTCCCATCACTGATAGAAATGCTGAATGAGGCGTGCCCTGGTGGCAGCCCTGGAGACGAGCCCTAATCTGCAAGACTTCTACTGAGGAGATAACTGAATCTCAGGGAAAGGTCGACTTTTTCAAACTATCTCCTTATTCTTCCTCCCCCTCCCAGCCCGTGACAATCACATCCTCAGAGAACGGGTGGCGGATGCGAGGCCCTCAGGTGAGTGGGAGCAGAGACGAGGTTATGAACCCACAAACCTGTCCACACTGAGCCCATGCTCACAGTCAGTCTCCTTGGGTTCAGTGACCCAACCATGCCTGACGGCCCAGACAGGAGACTCATCTCCATCTTCCCTTGGCTGTGTGACCTAAGGCAAGTTCCTTAGCCTCTCTGTGCGGTTTCCTTACCTGCCGGTGGTTATAAAGTGGATATCTGCTCATAGCATTGTTGTGAGGACCAACGGAGACAGGCACATCAAGCCCTTGGCAGGTATCAGCACTCAGTCAGGGTGGGCTCGGTCCCCATCCCTCCCCCAGATCCGTCAGCATCCAGACCCTGGCTCGCTCTGGATGCACTAGCTTAGCCCACGGCCACCTGCAGCGCTAGTGCGTCTCTTCTCCGTAGCAGGGTCTCTCCATCTAGAGTCCCTCTCACCACATCTCCTCCCACAGGTTCTACTGTTAACAGCATTTTGCAGACGAGGAAACTGAGGCTGAAGAAAGCTAAGTCACGTGCCCAAGAGCACCATTGGTGAGCAGGAGACCAGGCTAAGCCCAGCTCAGTCTGCCTGCAGAGTGGGCCGGACCTACTATGCCCGGTCCCGTTCTAGAACAAGGTTGGCAGAGCCTTCCGCTCTAGGAGGTTATACTCTTGTGAGGGAGACATGTAATAAACCCATTGTAAGGAGAATTATCTTGGGACACACATAAAATACACTAACAATAGCTGATGAGCTAAAAAAAAAAAAAAAAGGTCGCAAAAAACTCTCATCATGTTTTAAGAACTTGTGTTGGGCTGCATTCAAAGCCATCTGGGCTGCAGGTTGGAGGTAATTCTGAGAAAAGCAGCAGGAATCAGCTGGTACAAAGGCCCTGAGGCAGCCCTCGGCCTGCTAGATGCTAGACAGAGGAGATGGGGTGGAGCGCCAGGCGAGCTGCACCGTGAGAAGTGGGTAGAAGGGGGCAAGGATTTGGATTTTGTGGAAGGTTTGAGCTGAGAAGTGACCTGCCAAAAAATTGGAAAGATGTCTGGCTGCTGAGGAGGCCAGACGGTAGTGAGGCGAGGGCGGAGGGAGGGCCGGACTACGAGGCTCACGCACACTAGTCCGGGAGAGGTGAGGGCATCTGGGACAGGACGGTGGCGGTCAAGGCCGTGAGCTGGGCATGGATTCCGGATTCCACTGTGAAGGTGACACTGACAGGGGCATGGTCATAGGGTTCTTGCCCCCCGGTCGGCGCACATGTTAGAAATAGGACTTGCTTGCTGATGTGTGAGCTGCACGGTCCAGGGTGTCTCCAGGGTACTGGGAGGAGCCAGGGCAAGAATGGAGAATCCACTGCCTGAGCTGGGCAGATGGCAGCCGGAGTGGGTGTTATAAGGGAAACCAAGACATCAAATGGAGCCCTGTTCCCTAGGCAAGTGGGTGTCAGAAGCTGGCGTCAACCAGAGGCTCCAGGGGGAGGTCACCTGGGAGCCAGCCGGAGGAGAGAGGGGCTCCCTGGATGTGGTCCTGGGAGCACCAATACCAGAGAAGCAGCCAACAAGGAGCGCTGGGAAGGGCAGCAGGTGAGAGGAAGGAAGATTAGGAGAGGAGGGGCGTCCTAGCAGCCAAGGAAAGAGGAGTCGCCAAGCATGACACACGCCAGTGGCCTTGGGGATGGTTCTCTGTGGCCTGGTTTCGGGGTGGGCTGCACAGCCGATGTGAACAGGGTGCAGGGAGAGCGGGCCGGCTGCAGCGAGTGAGGACAACTCTCCCCCGCATTTGGCTTCAAAGAAGCAGTTGTGGTGTCAGCAGGAAGGGGAACAAGGCCCCAGGGCTGGTTTGTTTTCCAGCCAGGAGGTGCCACATGTTTGAGGCTGATGGAAATGATCCAACCCCAGTAAATAAGACCCAGGGTTGGGATAATGTCCACTGTTCCATTTTTCTAATTGATATTTTCAGAGCATCCCCTTGTAGACCATTAGAAAGACAAAAACAAACAAACAAACAAAACCCTGCATTTTACCCAAATACGAATTCCAACTTTGCGCTTCCACGAGACCGGGAACCCTTGCTGCCCTGAGCGCACAGGAGCTTGTTCTCACGGTGTCCCTCAAGGTCTTTGTCACCAGGGCAAAAGAAAAAAAAAGAGAAAAATCCAGACCCTTGCAAGTTCCTGATTTTTCTTATTTTCTTTTTTTACATTTCATCTTTACCGTTTTTTTTTTTTTTGCACAAGTACTAATACTTTTAACAAACATGCCAATCTAGGGGACAGACACCTACGACTGTGCATTTGAGACACAGATGATCCCAGGCTGTGAAAAGGATCCATCAACCGCACCCCTTCCCTGGCTAGAGTCAGACCTTAGGCATCAATCATGACGACAAAGACACAAAAATAAGGGACAAGAGAATGCTGGGAAGGGAACATCAGAGATGGATTCTAACAAGTAAGTACAGTTTAGGGTTTGGTGATGCTCCTTAGATTGCAGCAAGCTGACCCCTCTCTTCCTGATAATGTTCGATTTTCACATAGGAGATGTCTGTTTTCAAGACAGTGTTATTATTTCTTCAGGTCACTTTGCAGAGCAGCACAACATATAGACAGAAACATGCACCCATCTTAAGTGTGTGGTCCAAAGAGTCTTAACAGGGTCAACATAGCCATGAAGCCAGGACTAGGAATGACACTGATCAAGACCACGTGGAGGAGTAGTGAACACCATGGCTTCAACAGGCTGCTAGCACCAGAGAACTCTCCGCAGATGGGGTACATGGGGCGCCCCGTTGCTGTGGGCTGCACCTCTCACATGTGAGGCTCATCCCCTTTTGTCGCGTGGATAGAAGATTGTCCGGGCTCATTGCTGTTGAAGCCCCTGAGTGCTTATCCGTGTTTTATTTTTCCTCCATTCTATTACAGATGGGTTACGGTCCTGTGTGGGGATCTAACTGGGCCAGTGTCACTGTGAGCTTTCTCGTATGTGTGTCTTGGCGTGTGTGTGCTTTTAGGAACATATTTACACAAAAGCTGAGAATCTCTGTATTGGAGAAGCACTGGGAATTAATATTCCCAAAACTCACCCCCAGAACAGCATCAAGCCTATCTGTCCAGGGCCCAGGATTTGGAATTCTCACTCCTCGTTTGGTTTTCTCATGTTTCTTATTTCTCTGTAAAGTGATGGTTTTGCCTTTCCCCTACCTGGGGATATTTGGCAATGTCTAAGACATCTTTGGTTGTCACACTGGGGTGGCTAGTGGCATCTAATGGGTAGAGGCCAGGGATGCTGCTGACCATCCTATCATGCACACGCCAGCACTGATCTGACTGCTAGTGCCAAGTGTAAGCACCAAGGCTGAGAAACCTGCTTTAAAAAAATGAATGGTTCACGGGGCCTAAATTAGGAGTCAGAAATAGATGCAATGGGTTTGGCAGTTTCAACTCTCAAACTTATTCCAAGAGTAGCTCTAAAGAGACAGCTTTGTACACAAAGTACAGTGAGGCTCAAGAAAGAGGCCACAACAAATGAAGAGGGAGAGATGAGGCTCACATGAGTGTTCCAGGGTAAGTGGGAGCTCATCTGCTTTCGAGGACGGAAGGGCGTTCCGCTAGAGGGAACAGCGTGAACGAAGCTATGAGGCGGTGGTGGGATCTCAGGGGAGGGAGGCCGCTTGGGGTGGGGGCAGCCTAAGCTGGTCTTGGAGGCTGAGCAGTTCTCTTGCGGGGAGGACCCGCCAGAATGGGTACACACTCGGGGCTCAAGGAACCTAACAAGCTGGAAGGGGGGAGGGGGGAGGGCTTACTGCCCAAGGCAGTTTGAGGGGATTTGGGATAAGGCAGAGGCAACAGGTCCGAAAAGCAGTTGAGGTCACGACCCAGAACACTGTCAAAAACTTCTCACCCTCCGAACCTGCTCCAAGCTCCCCATCCCGGGAGCAGAACCTCCTGGTAATAGAACAGCGGCTCTTGACCTCTGTCTTACTCCACCACACGTCTGTAGCTGCCAACCCCAGAGAGTCCTCCTGCCACCACCTGGTCCAAGCCGCCATCCTCACCTGTCTGGACCACAGCCCCAGCCTCCTCGCGGGACTGGGTCCCTGCCTCTGTTCAGGTCCCTTCCAAATTCTCCTCCACATGAAAGCAGCTAGAGAGATCTTAGGAAAGCATGAAACGACCATGTCACTGCCCTGCTGGAAACTCCACTGAGCTATCCCACCCACAATTCCTAGGGTGCACTCTTTGGGGGTCCCAGCTCAAATTCAGGCCCCTTTTCAGGGGCCTCAGGAGACCTGCTTTGTGGGGCAGGGGAGGACTGGGCCTGTGCCCGGGCCCTGCTCTGTGCCAGCTTCCCCTGCAGCCTCGGGCCTCCCTACTCACAGGCTGTGGGGAGACTTGTGGTTCTACCGGGCCGGCCCCGGGGTGGGGGTGACAGAGACCCCACCCAGCCAGGCTTCTGGCCTCGGCCTGTCAAAGCCTGCCCGAGCAGGCCCAGGGCACCCAGCAGGCCTGGGTCCCTCGGGCCTCTGCCTGGCACAGTGCATCACTGAGTGAGCCCAGGGCTCCCCCGAGCAGGGCCAGGCCCCCTGGGCATCCAGAGAGCTCGTTATCCCGTCAGCCCCGAAGCCGCACCTGCTCTCCTGGTCTCCTGTGATCTCAATTAATCCGTCCTGCCCTGATTAATTAGCAGGGTTAATTATGACGGCTGCTGCTGCTGAAGCTTGGGGAGGAAAACCCAGCCAAGTGGTGAAGTAGAGACCCAATCAGGGGTGGGAAGTAGAGATCCAGCCTGGGGTGGGAAGTAGAGACCCAGCCTGGGGTGGGAAGTAGAGACCCAGCCTGGGGTGGGAAGTAGAGACCCAGCCTGGGGTGGGGCGGGCACCTCGCTCTGCTGACACCCCCAGGCTGCCCCTGCCATGTGCCTGGTGCCCACCCTTCCCAGGGCCAAGGTCAGGGACCTCATGAAGTCATTGGTGCTGTGACTGGGGGGCCAGGCCTGTTAGGGCCAGGTCAGTGCCCCCAGCAGCACCAGAGACAAGGGAACAAGGCCCAGGCTCATGGCCCTGGCTCCTCAGATTGGAGCCGTCAGGTCACATCGAGGTGTCTGGCTCTGCCCATCACCCTGACCACACGCGAGAGGACCCAGGACTCCATCCTGGCAGGAACCCCTTGGTTCATACTCACCCCTTTGAGGGGGCGCCCACTTCTAGAATTGTCTTTCTCCTCTAGACCCAAAGACCACTATGGCCAGGAGACAGGTCTAGAGAAGGTCACGAGTGGGTTTGCTGTGCTCAGCCCCACAGCTGGGGCTGTCGCAGACACTGTTCTGCTGTCCGGACCCCATTAATTGCCTTAGGGGCTCAGAGAGCCCCCTTCCGCCACCCTTTCCCAAATTGTGAGCACATGGCTGAACACCAGGGTGCCCGAAACTGACCGGGACGACACAGGCGATTCCAGCCTCTTCCTGCAGCCGAGACTGCAGGCCTCGCCAGCCGGCCGCGGACCCCGAGCCCTCCCGTCTCAGCTCACGCCTTTCCCGCCAGCTCTGAGGCCTGCAGCCGGGACTGGCACCAAGCCTGGATGGGTGCTCGACTCCACATGTGCCCTCCACCCAAGTTGGACCACCACCACCAAACTCCAGCACACACCACCTCTTGGCACCCATCCATCACCCTCCACCAAAACGCGATCCATTATCCCCGCCCGCGCCTGGCAAAACGTATCATTACCTGCACCCTGGGCACTTCCCAGATCAATCCACTTCTTAAATGTAGTAATAGAGAAGAGGATTAGGTACTAGAAAACTCATTATGAAAATGGCGTACTCAAATTCTTTAAAGGTGATATTTCATAAAATATACCCGGCCTGCCGCGTGCCTCAATCATTCTTTTTAATAGCTCCATAGCAGCCAGAAAATAAAGTATTCATGAAGATTGAAGAAGATGATCCCATGAACTTCAATTTAATTGGTGCAAATTAAAACAATCCATCTCTCCGTGCTGTCCGTCTACCTCCAATCATCCCCACACCGCACGTCCGGCACCCTGATTACAATTATCTTTTAATAGGAAAACTTGTCAGTTTTTGTGTGATTTACATAAGCTTGAGCAAACTTATGGGTACCGGAGAGGGCCTCGGTGTGTGATTTCCTGTCCCCAGCTCCCGGGCTCTCTCTCGGGAAGGCCGGGATGGGGGACAGGGGCGACGGGGTGGGGGAGGGGCTGGGCTGGCTCCGTGGCATCCCTGAGTTCTCAATGCCTGGCACAGCCAGGGCTGGGAGGCGTCTATGTGCAGCACGTCAGGCCGCCGCCTCTGGGCCTTCCTGTCCTTCCTCCTGGGCCGTAGCAGCTGGACGTGCACACAGACAGGGCCTCTTCTCGGTGGCCAACAGTCCCTTTCAAGGCCACGAAGGTGCCTTGACCTTCCATTTGAGGCTAACTCCCGTGAGCTCTCAGCTCTCTCCTCCCCAATTCCCTCCCACCCCCAACCCACACGTGCCACCAGTGTCCCCGGTGGGGACAAGACTAATGGGATTTCCGAGGGACGAGAAGCCAGGAGAAAAAGTCAGCAGTACACCAAGCAGAACGCGAGAGACTCGTACCAGGAGGAAAGACAGGTGCGTGGGTCCTCCAGGAGTGGGCCACGGGGGAGCTGTGGGTTTTAATTAAACAGAAACCAGCCACAGAGACCCAGGCGAGGAGCAGCCACCCGTAAGTGAGTGCCATGTCGGACAGCACTGACAGAGAAGTGGCTGGAAAGAGGGAGGTGACCATCCGGCCCCATCTGCCAGCCGAACCTCTTCTGCCATGTTCCTTCACCCGCTCACTAAGCACTTGCTGAGCTCCTGCGAAGGGTCAGGTGCTGGAGATGAAGCAGAGAACGAGGCCAACCCAGCGCCCACCCTGCTTTCTACTGCAGCGAGAAAGCAGACGAGAAAGCAGGTGGTGAGTAGACAGGCTGATCAGAGCAGCCGTGGGAGAAACGGGGCCTGGAGGAGCCCGGGGAGGGGGGCCCAGGGCTGCTGATGCCTGAGTCCTCGGCCACAAAGGCTGAAAAGCAGCCTCAGGAGTGGGGGTGGGGGAGTGTTGCGGAAAGATGGACCCCGGTGTGCAAAAGCCTGAGGCAAGAACACGCGCAACCTTAACACACACATCGCCTGGCAGAGCAGAGGGACAGGCTGAGTGAAGCTGTCAGGCAGGCAGCCCTACACCGTGACAGGCCTCTGACGGTTGTCTGCCTGCTCTCACCCCCTCTAACCAATTCCTGATGACACAGGCGCTATATGAAAACACTCTCACTGTAAAAAATCAAGGTTTTTTTAAGCATGGCCGATAAAGTCCCCCTAGACCACCTCCACCCTCTACCTGGTCCCACACTTACCAGTCTGGTGTATCTCCTTCCAGATTTTTCTCTATGCCTTCACATACCTAGGGATCGACGGAACTATGTAGACACGTTTGGTTTCCTTTCTTACAGAAACGGCCTTGCACGGGCCACGTGTTTCTGAAGTTTGCTTCTTCGACTTGGCCACACCTGTGACTGTCCTCTTCACCCCCTTGAGGGGACTGTCCAGCCGACTTGGCAAGTGCCCATCCTGAGCGTGCCCCTGGCCATCCGGGCGGCAGCAGGGCAGCAGGTGGGGTGTGAAGGCTGTCCGCTCTGGCCTGCTTCTCCCCAGAGCCCCTGCTTGTCTTGGAGCCTGGACTTTCTCTCCCTTACGATGGAGAATAGAGGCGCCTGCCAGCTAGGGTGCTGGGAAAACTAAGTGGAGGCTCACAAAGCTGTGGATGTAGGACTTGGACCACGGAAGGGTCTCCGTACATGCGCTGACAATGACGGTGATGCCTGTGTCATCTGAGACTAGGCCTCTCCGCGTGCCCCCAGGCCCAGCCTGCGGCGCTGCACCCCGGGCCCTGGCACTCCGTGGGCATAACTGGAAGTGGAGCAGCTGCTCTCAGCCTGACCCTGCAGGCCCCACCTCTGTGGCCCTCGTTTAGCCTCATCTGCCACACCCCAGCAGCCTTGGGCTAGCAGGAGCGCATAGTTGATACAATAACTACTGTTTGCTCAAGTAGCTAAGGTTACCCTTGCATGGGAGGTAAAGCCTTTCCAAGCGGGATCTGGAAATTCAACTCAGGAGATATTCTGTCTCATTAAGGAATGATAAGGACAATACAGGGGTACCTTGTTTTATTGCACTTCGCTTTGTTGCCCTTCACAGATGTTGCATTTTTACAAATTGAAGGCAAGTCCGTCTCTCGGTGAAAAGATTATGATTTGCTTTCTTACAAGCCTCATTTTGCTGCAGTGGTCCGGGGCTGAGCCTGCAGCCTCCCTGAGGTGTGCTCATGGGATTTCTTGAGCATTTTGGAGCAGCCACTAGGTATCAGTCACAGCCCAGCTCATGGAATCTTCATAAAGCTCCAAGAAGCGGGCTCCACCATGATCACCATTTCTATAAAACTCATAAAGTCCTCACAACCATCTTGCACTTGCCATGAGATAAGTATGATTACTTTTCTTCAGGACCAGATAGGCTATACTGTGACAACAAACCCAAACCTCAGAGGCTTGTCACAGCAAATGTGTCTTTCTCACTCGGGAAGCCCAGCCCAATATGGGTCACTAGTCTTCTTGTGTCTTGTGGCCGTGCCATGTGGAACAGGCAGCCTCTATGATCACAAAGACAGGGAAGACAAGTGATGAAGAACATGCACGAGGTCTTCACACCCCAGTCACTCTGTTCCCTGCCACTGATCGAAACAAGGCACAGGGCCCTAACTGCAAGGGAGGCTGGGAAATGCGGAGGATCCCCTGGGTATTGGCAGGCCCTGGACATGCCACCCCTCTGCCTTTGTAAAGTGAGGGCACCCACGCACAGAAGCATTAAGTAATTTGCCCAAGTCACCCAGCCTGAGAGGGTTAGAGCCACTATTCACACGTATGGACTCACATGCTCATTTATACTTACTGGCATGCGGGGCAGTGTGTGCCCACCTGGGGCCTGCCCTCTCCCTTCCTGGGTGAAGTAGGGTCATGAGGACCCCAGAGCTCTGACTGGGGCTGTGGAAAACTTGACCAGAGGTCAGGGGGCAGTCTCCCTCCTCTGTCCATCCCCCAGCACTGGGGACCTGTTATCCGGAGGCCCCAGGGGTCGCCTGCCCTACAAGAAGAAGAACTTGCTGGGGAAGCCGGGATGGCTCAGTGGGTTAGGCGCTCACTTTGCAGCCCCGGGCACCAAGGATCGAATCCCAGCCCCGGCCCGTGTGGACCCATATGCTGAACTGGGGAGTTCCCCCAGTTCAGTTCTCACCGGGGTGAGACCCCGGCCCAGTTCCTGCCCTGTGCAGCCCTGCCCACCTGTGGAATGAAACTATGTGGAAAAACCGATGATGTGCAACTGTGGAGACTGTTCTGGACCCTCCCACTTCTCTCTGTCTCTGTCTCTGTATCTCTCTCTCTCTGTCAAAAACAATAAATAAATCTTTTTTAGAAAAAAGAAGAAGAACTTACTTAAGAACCTGCAGCTGATGATGAGACAGGATTCAGGGGCAGGTTTTCTTCAGAAACGTAAAAATTATAACAAATATACACAGTGAACATTCTCATGTCCGAATATTTACATGCACCCACACACAAATACACTTCAAGGACATAGATAGGTGTGTGGTGGTACATGTGTATTTATAAATATGAACTTATTCATAAAAATGATGGTATAACCATGCTTCTTTATATGACTAGAGTTCATGTTGGCATACAAATAAATGGTGAAAATCTCTTCAAAACTGTCAAGATCATGAAAGGCAAGGAAAGACTGAGAGACCATTCAAGATTTAAAGAAATTAAAAAGATATTGTGACCTAATGCAATGTGGTATCTTGGATTGGATCCTGGAACAGAAAACATCTGACAGTACGAGAAAAAAAATGAAGAAATCCAAATCAAGACAGTGATTTAGTTAACAGTACTGTACCAATGTTCACTTAGTTTTAATTAATGTCCTGTGGTTGTGTATGGTATTAACATTAGAAGAAGCTGGGTGGAAGGTGTATAGGAACTCTAATATCTTTGCAACTTTTCTAAAAAGTATTTTTTTTAATAGTGATAGAAGAAAGAGCCACAAACAGGGAGTCAGGGTACCCCTAGATTTCAGAACGGTTTGCACATAACTTAGTATGTGACCTTGGACAAGTTGCTCATCTTTCCAAAGTTCAGCCACAAACATCACCAGAAGTTCAATTATAATCCTCAACGTCCCATTCAGCAATCTCATGCTGTAATTCACTGTGGACTCAGAAACACATACCTGTAAACACAGAACAGATACATACACAAGCCTACACACCTACTGTACACCCCGACTCACAAGGACTTGCACACTCAGATAATCAGTGCGGTATGCATTTGTTAACTCAGGTCGCCAAATGCGGCCTAATTTTTCCATTAATGGAGTTTCCATATGCCCTATTAGTAAAACATTCAGCCTTTTCCTCTTGCAGAACTTTCTGCTACCCACCACAACACAGACACACGTGCGTGTGCGTGCACGTGCACACACACACAACCCACGAACTCTGGAAAGGCCCAATCTGAGGCGGAGGGGCTGGTGTGGGGGGGGGGGAGATCCCAATCTGGCATTACCGGTTGCTATTGCTTCTCTCAGCCACATGCGGCCGCTGTTGCAGACTGGAACCGCACAGCTTAGTAACCAAGCTTGTCTTTGCCCCTTCGGTTGCCCTTGCTTCTGCTACAGGCCTCTGCCCAGGCCCAGTAGGCACCTAGGTTAGAGTTCTTTTTTCTTCTCACTCCCAGGCTCATCCACTGGCCCCTGAAGCATAAAGCCATGTGCTGTTGACTGGGATCAGCCACCAGCTGTGCCCAGGCCAGCTCTTCCCCAAGGTCTGGTGAGGCCCTATGGCGAGCCGCAGTTGGAGGCTGCATCCTCTTTCCTCATAGTCCCTGTATTTCGGGGACCTGGTGGACCTGCTCTGCCATGGAGCCTTGGTCAGATTTCTCGGATCCATCCTAAAACGACTCTCCAACTGAGACTCTTGGAGAACAGAGTCTTAGATTCCTGCCTATTGAGATGAGAATCTTGATATAGACCCAGAATAATGACACAGACTATGTACTGAGCGTTGAAGGTGTACCAGGCACACTTCAGAATTCGCCATGGGAAGCTGAGACCACATCCTGGCTTAGCTCCTCACCTGCCCTCTCCTGGTCCTCCTGCCATTCCCGACTCCCTTTCCCGTGCGAGCTCTCACTCCATAAACCAGGGGACCCGAAGTTCCTGTTTCCGTCTCGGCTTCTGTGGAACCCGACCCAGCACAGCACAGGTGTAGCCGAGAAGCTCAGTGAAGGGATTAGAGGCACTAGCAGCAGGCCTGAGGGTGGGTTCCACCACGCGCTGGCTGGCCAGCCGGCAAGGAGTCCGTCACTGCGAAGTGGAGCACTGCCGTCCCTGGCGTGGCGTGCTGTGTAGTTCCCATTGTCTTCTACCCGTGACGAGCTAGGACAGAACGCGCTGGGAACTGGGCGCCCTGACTAACGCAATAGCCGTGGTGGTTGCGAAGTTCAAGGGAAATGATAACTCTTAGGATGACAGATGTGGATAGCCGTGGTTAAATGCCTAAATGCTCTAAGAGAGAAAGGGACAAGGTCAAAGTGATCAATCATCAATTCACTGTGAAAACTGGAGGGTCTTCCTGGCTGTGTTTAAACAAACCCTCGTCTCCTGTAGCCGTGGGGCAGACAGAGCCGAAAACAAGGCTCTGATCAGAAGGGCAGTAGAACATCAAAATCAATTCGTCCTGTGTCAATGGCAGGGCCTCAGGGGGAAGGAATGGGACCCGGTGACTTGAGACAGGGGGTTATAGATGGCCCTGAGAACCTTGAGTCCCACAATTATAATCCTCAACATCCCTGAACTCATGGGGTCTGCAGAAATGGGCCACATTCCTCGTTAGGGGACTCTGCCCCCACCCACCCACTCTTCTGCGGAAGCTCAAATGAGGCAGACGTCCTAGAAGCTATGCTGGCCCAGCTCAACATGTGTGCCCACATGCCCTCCTAGCCACCAGACCTATCACAATGGTCCAACTCAACTGGGACCCAATTGGGCAAGTGTGGACCCACTAAGGGAGGGAGGCACTGTATGCCTGGGGGCTGCAGCCCTGGCACGCAGGGCAGAAGCCAGGAGCGGGTCGTGGGCTGGATCAAGAGGGTGGGATATAAAGCTACGTAAGGAACAACTTGTCAATGTGAGAGACTCTCCTGTGACGCAGGCTGTGTCACTCTCGCCAGGACCCCAAGAGCTATTGGGAAGCTCTTGAGAGACTGGACAAAGTAATGGCTCTCCTTAAATGAAGATGCCGGCGGTCCTTCATAGCCGGCTGGAGGAGAAGGGAGGGAGCCGGAGGGCACCGACCACGGAAGGCCATGTCCCCAGAGCTGACTCGGTCCCTTAGAAGGGGTCCCGATAGTCCATTAGCCAGGCAAGAGGCAGGAGTGTGAGGGAGGTGGCAGCAGCATCGAGTAGCTCAGTGGGGGCTGTCCTCACAGCCCAGGGAGGCTGGGTGGACGCTGGGGCTGGGCTCCCCCCCTCTGGAGACAAGATTCTTCTCTAGGAGGCTGGGTGCTGGTGCTCGACCATCGAAGCGGGGCGGACAAAACTGCCCCAGTGGGCAGTGGGTCGAAATGGCTGCCCGCTATGGGCAGAACAATCTGGCCCTGATGTTCCGAGGGTCAGGATAGATGAACAGCCAAGGCGGGTGTTTCTTACTCTCTATGAACCAAAAAGAACGAGAAGGGAGGAACAAAAGGCCAAGGCCGGCCACCCCAATGGGAAATCAGAATCCTCTGCCCCGTTTCCAGACCCAGGACTTGAAAGAGAAGCTGGCCCCTGGGGGCAGGAGCCTGCAACCCCACAGCAAGGTGCTTCCATTTCTGTCCCCTGTGTCCTCAGGTATCTGTAAAGTGACTGGGAAAAGGGAGTACTGAGACTGGGGGTACAGGGCCTGGGGTGACGCTTGTACCCAGGACTGCGAAGAGCCAGCGGTGTCCCTGTGAGAGTAGGGGCACAGGAGATAGGTCATAAGTGAAGTCCTGGTCCAGGTCACGTCATAGAGGGTCCCTTTTGCTCACAGGCCACTCGAGGGCCATCTTGTCAGTTCTCAAACATATCCTCAGAGTGGACAGTGGGCAGAACCCCTCACCTTAGCACCTTGATCCTCTGAATAAGAGTGAGTAACTAGGAAAGACCACGTGGAAGCCCCAAGCTGGGGTCCTTGCTCCCGCAGCCAAGATAAAAAAGCAAAACTCATTTAAAACCAGGGAAAAGACGAAGGCTAGTGCTACTGGGAAGACGTAAAAGACACAGAGGCCATGGTCACCGTCATTCCCAGGCCGGGACACACCTGCGGGATGGGCACCAAGGCTGGGGTCTCCCCTGCGCGGGCAGAACGCCCAGCCCGGGACGGAGGCTGGACGCCGAGCTGGTGCAGCGGCCTCCGTAACGGTCGTCTCCTTGGCAGGGATGGGGGCTCTGCATGGATCCCCAAACCCAGGCTCCCCCTCCACAGGCTGGGCCCGCGGCTACTGCTGCCCAGTGTCAGCGACCTGCCAGCCCGACATGGCAGCGCCCTTCCGTGTGGCAAGTGGACTGCATCGGACCCTCCTGACTGCGCTGACCCAGATCCCACAGTGGCTTCTGCATCGCTCCCAGGGGCCGCAGCCAGCACCCCCATCCAAAGCCTCACAGAGCATCTTCATCTGTCGCCATAGGATTCTCAGTAACAGGCTCAGACCTAGGGACCTGCTTCAGGGCAACAGAGGCCACGTGACCATGCGACCCACCGGCCCTGCCACCCACCACCCCTCCCAGAAGCTGCGAGGCTAAGGAAGCAGTGAGATCGAGGGGCAGGCAACACGGTGTTCCCGGGAGTGAGGTGGAGCCGGGGTCGCCCAGGGACGGCCCGAGGTGTCCCCAGCGGGTGGAGTAGCCGGGTCTGGGAAGCAAGGCACGGAGGCCCTGGAGGTCCGGGTGAGTCCATTCGTTGCGTCGAGCCTCTATTTTCTCACCCACTGAATGGGAATTAATAAGATGTTCTGCTGTGGGGATTGAGACCATGTTTGTCAAGCTCACACCCAAGGCCGCTGCTCTCAGCCCTGTTGTTGGAGTCATTTTGGAATGGGGTCAGGGGTCAAGGCAGATAGGGAGCCGGGGCGGGGGTGGTCTTCCAAGTTTGGGCCCCATTTCCGGCATCTTCTTCACGGGATCATTGGGAATCATCCATCTGTCCACCCCGACTCATCCTGCAGACAAAAGCCTGTTTATTCTCAAGGAAAAGAAGATCTAACTCTTCTTCCCATAAGCCCTCATTTGGTCAGAAGGACATTGTGAAGGTTTCCCCTCCCCTGCAATGTTCTCCTCGCCACCTCGGGCAGCCCTGAGAAGCCAGGGGACCGACCCCAAAGCCACATCCCCTTTCCCAACTTGGGGCAGCCTTTCCTTCCCTCCTGTGCCTCCATTTTATTATCAGCCAAAGATCTCACAAGCACTGCTAAGAACTGATATTCAGAAATAAGTATGTAAATGCTTTGTAAATGTATGCTAATTACTTATTTTTAATTATAACGTAAATAAGTAATTACTGAATAATTTTAAAGTATTTACATGGGGTGTGTGATTCAGACACTAACTTGTTATAAGATATAAAAACTATAAATTATACAGTAATTATGGCCCAATTTACATGCTAAGGCCAAACACAATTACATAGCAAGAAAAATATAAACAATCAGGTAATGCCGCGGTAGTTACTGTGTAATAACCAAGCTGTTTTCTTCCCCAAAGTAGGTCTGTGGGTTCACTCGAGGCTCAGGGAGGCCATGGGGAGGGTGCATTCAGGAAGCTGAAATCACCTTTAAGAAAAACAAACAAACAAACAAACAAAAACATGGCACAATCCAAAGCTATTGAGTCTCACTGGGCGGCTCATGGGGCTCAGAGAAAGGCCACGGAACC
Organism: Craseonycteris thonglongyai; assembly: GCA_004027555.1. Classification (NCBI taxonomy): domain Eukaryota; kingdom Metazoa; phylum Chordata; class Mammalia; order Chiroptera; family Craseonycteridae; genus Craseonycteris; species Craseonycteris thonglongyai. Next base: position 46,022 of record PVKE010004151.1, read on the forward strand.
ACGGCCCTGCTGTTCTGTGGTCCTCACAGCGTGGCCCCAGCGGGCCCCTGCTGCCTGGTCCACAGCCCCACCCCCCATAGCCGCCTGGGCCTCCCCCATCACAGCTGGTCACTGTTGGCCTGTTTGACAGCAAAGTCTGCCTCCCCCACCGGACTGGGAGCCCCAAGAGGTCAGAGTCCAGACTGCCTCATCCACTGCCGGGGCCCACGTTACAGACACCCGGACTTGAGAAAGTGGAGTCTGGTGCCAGTGAGATCTGGGTTCAAGCCTGGTCCAGACACTCTCCAGGATCCTCCCCCAGCCCCCAGCCCCCAGCCCCCAGCCCCACTCTGAATTACTGCATTATCTCCAAGGACAGGGCCTCGCCTTAGGGAGGGAAGCCACAGGCCTGCTAGAGCCCTGGGTTCGAGGTCCTCACAGTGCTCTTTGATGGGGGTATCCCTCTCCTCATTTTGCAGAGAACAACTGAGGCCCAGAGAGGCCAAGTCACCAGTGGGGTGACAGAGCTGGGCTGTGAAATCAGGCCCCCTCCAGTCCCAGCCCGGAGCTCCTCAGCCCTCCCCTCCCACGCGCTGGGCTGAGGGACCCGGACTCCCCGGGGTGCTTTCAGGCCCCCGAAGAGAGTGGAGGAGTCCAGCAGATATGCCCACAAGGAGAGTGACCCTGTGGAGGTGCCCCAGCCACCGCAGCAGCAGGAGAAGTGGGTACTCCCCCCCATTGCCCCTACACCTCCTGAGAAGGGGGGTCCTAGAACTACTGACCTGGGAACCCCTCAGATGGTTTTCTTAAGCCCTTGTCTGAGTCCCCAGGGTCAGGATCTCCCAGAGAGCTGACTCTTACGACCATGAAACTTCCTGGATCCGGTCGGGGAACAGACAGCTGACCCTGGAGGCAGAGCCCAGAACATGCATTTTTAGCCCACGCCCACTGGTTCCCCCTGTGGGACATGGCACAACCGGAGCCCCTCTCTGAGCATGTCACCTCACCTGTGGAAGGGGACTCCACACTTCCCAGCAGTCCCTCCATTTAGCACCTACCCAGCCCTGTCCCTGCCCCCCACACACACCAAATGCAAGGGCCTGTGCCTCGTGGCGTGGACCCTGGGAGGCTCCATGCCTGCTCTGTGTCAGGCCCAGCAACCGTAATAATGGGCCCGTGTCCTCACGCCTCCCAGGTCCCCACAAGCCCAGCCACCCTTCCTTCCCCGACAAGACCACCCCTTCCCATCCACAGTTATCACACAATTTAGAGCCCGGGAGAGGGAGGAATCCATATATAGATTCAGGACTCATCTTTTTCTCCTGCCCTGAGGAGTTGCTGTTCGTTAAGCACCGTCATTAGCGAGGATTTAGGGGAGCCCAAGTGTACCCCTGGGGATGGAGAGCCCTGCTGATCAGGCCATTGGTTCTACAGGAGGTCATCTCAGCTGTCCCCCTGTCCCCAACCCAGATGGCCAAGCATTGGAGAAGTGTGGGAAGGCCCTTCTTCTCTAATAATAGTGATCATCATAATTCCAGTTTATAAGCCGCTATAATTTGATGAAGCGAGGGAAGGCCCTGCTCTCACCCATCTCACAAGGAGACAAGCACAGAGAGGGTCAGTGATTTGCAAAGGTCACACAGCCCAAGCACATGGACTTAGAATAAATCCAGTCTCCTGACTTTGGGGTTTCGCTTCTAACCACTCAGTTGACATCTCCTACACCGCAAATGGAAAGGGACTTGGCCGGCAGCGGCCAACTCAGTGTGACAGAGCCAAAGCCAGAGCCCAGCACGGGGGAGCCTCAGTACAGGCCAAATCCACAAAGACAGAAATTGCTGTCATTCCAGCACTACGACCCCTCACGCAGCTCCTTCACAGCCCAGGAAATTCCCTGGTCCCCTGGGTAATATTTTTTTACGGCCATTGCCGGGTGCTATTCATTTTATTACACTTTTGCCTGTTATTTGTGTTGTTGGCGCATAAGCAATGTGGTCAATTCTGTTTTGCGTGCCCCAGCATTTCAGATTCATCGCCAGCCAGCGTGGCGCTGAGTGGTTACACGGTAAAGTGTTTGGCTAATAAAATGCATAAAGCAGAGATAGGAAAATCAATGCCTTTGTTAATAACACTGCACCACTGTTCTCGCGGTCTGCCAGGCGGGCCTGCCCGCTGGAGCCGGTGCCAGAGGAACCGCACAGGGGTCTGCCACTGGGGCCCGGTGCTGGCTGGCTCTGGAGGCTGTGCCCTGTGCCCTTTGCCCCTTGCCCTCCTGGAGCAAGAGCCAGTCAGAGGACTGGGGCAGAGACTCATCAGAACACTGGTTCCCCGCTGCTGGCAAATCAAAGACAGAGGGTTGGGAGAGAGGAATCATTCTAGGTTCCTGAGCAAATCACTGTACCACTCTGACCCTCAGTTACCTCATCTGTAAAATGGGGATGAGACTAGTCCTTGCCTCTCAGGGCCTTGCTAAGGGTGCGGGGGGAGAGCCCTGGACACATGTGGCACAACGCATAGCACGTGGCCTGCCCGGGCTGGCTGGAAGAACACTGCTGTCCCCTTCCCCAGATAACAGCCACTCTGGCCACTCAGGGGAGCATGTCGGTCCTCAACCCCTAGGACAAGAAAGGTTTCTCCCGGGACTGCGCCCTAAAATGAGACACGTGTTCCAAGACACAGGCACTGCGCCTACTCAGATCCAAGAATCCCACTGCCCTCCTTGTCCTCTCGTTCTTCACCAAGCATTTACCCCCATTCCCACGATCATTCAGCCTCCTGCTCGGGCAGCCCGGGTCCACATATAATAAATCCTCCAAAGCCTCCAGCGAGGCCGCTGGGCTGGCTGGATCGGCGTGTGTTCATTTACGGTACTTCATTCTGAGTCCACTAAGTACCTGCTGAGTACCTCAGGGCCTGGCCCAGCGCACACAAGACTTCGAAGGCCTTGGATGCTGGCCCAAGGAGCCATGCTGCCGGCGGGGAGCTGAGGGGAACTTGGGAAGAGCCTGGGCTGGGAGATGTGGGGGAGAGACCCCGTGGGGACACACGGGGTGTCACCTCTCAAGGCCCCAGCTGCCCGCCTGTCTCTCAGGTGCCAGCACTCCTCCTTCCTTGTCTTCCTCCCCCACCTGGGCCTGACGCACAGCTCGGCAAATATTGGACTTTATTAATTTAATTAAACTTGATTAACCTTTATTAAAAACAACCCTTATTAAAATTCTCATTCCTGACTCTGGCAAAGGCGAGGGTGGGATACTGCAGGCTGGTTAAATGTCACCCGAAGAGAGGCAGTGGCCTCCAGGGCCAGAGTCTGGGACAAGGAGCAGGGGCTGGAGATGGAAGGGCTGGGAGGAAGTGTGCGTGTGTGTGTGTGTGTATATCTGTCTGTGTGTCTCTGTGTATGTGTGTAAGGTGTGTCTCTGTGTGTCTGTGTGCGTGCGATATGTCTGTGTGTGTCTGTGAGTGTGTGGTGTGTGTGGTATATGTGTCTGTGTATATGGTGTGCATGTGCACATGCATGGGACATTGAGCAATGTTGGCAGTTGAAATCCAAACCCTGGGTGGTCAACATGGAAGGTCATTCCAGAGCTCAGAGAACTGGCCAGGACCAGAAAGAAGAGAAAACTATGGGCAACCTAATTAGGAGGGGAGAGTGACATTGGACTCAAGACCAGAGGCTGTGGAAGGAGCGAAGCAGGGATGCAGAGAAAGGCAGGTTTGCCTGTGGGAGGAGCCGAGGGAAGGCTGGAGGGGGAGCCCAGGGGGTGAGGGAGAGGCTGGGGTCTGCAGGCTGGGGTCCTGCAAACCCAGGGACAGGCCACAGACCAGGGGGGCTGCCTGATGCCTGTCTGGGGGGGCAGGCAATGCAAACAGGAAGAGGGAGGTGCAGCCTTTCCGACGGGGAGGACAGTGGGGACAAGGAAGATCCAGTCAACACCTGTAGAGATGCCTTAGAGTGGGCAAGTCCAACCTGCGACCCAGGACAGCTTTGAAAGCGGCCCAACACAAACCCTTCAGCCATCATGAGCGTTTTTGCAACCTTTCTTTTCTAGCTCCTCCGCTATCTTTAGTATGTTATATGTGTGACCCAAGGCCATTCTCCCAAGGTGGCCCAGGGGAGTCAAAGGGTTAGACGCATCTGCTTTTGAGGAAGATTGACCAGATGACTTATTCATTCATTTGTTCACCCCCTCACTCTTTAACCCAGCAAGCTCACTGCCAGGCACTAGAACAAAACTCTAAATAAGACCCACACAGTCCTTGCCCTCAGGGAACTTACAGTCCAGTGGGCATGCTGTCCTCACGGTTACCCCGCCGTATACACCAGGCCCCGACCCTCCGATCGTACTCAGAGCTAAAAGTAAAAGTGTTTAAAGATTTTAACAGGGAGAAAATTCGGACCTGCATGGCGGGCGGTGCCCTGTGGAGCCCACAGTGGTGGCGGTGGGGGGGTGCTCTGCCTGTCCTCCTGACAGCCGCTCCCAGCCCTGGGAGCCTGCGTCTTCCAGACCAGGAACCCCAGCGCCCCCAGACCCCCCTCCATGGCTCCAGGCGGGGAGGGGCAGGCGCCTCTCCACCATCTTTGATGAGCCCCTTTGGGGACATGTACCCAAGCCCCTAATGGCCAGGATGGAGGTGGCAGTCCCTTCTCTGCCCGTCTCTGGGCCTCAAGGCCACTCCTTTCACTGTTCTCTCTGAGTGAGTTTAACTCTCTCTTTCTCCCAGCTTCTCCCAGCTTCCCCAAGTTCACCAGTGGAACGTGGATCCTCACAGACAGTGTTCACCTCCTCAACACACCAACCAGCACAGACCACCTGGCATGGGGCCCTGGTCCAAAACCCCAGAGTGACCCTGGTGGGATGGCCCAGTCAGCTGAGGCCAGGGGCAGGTCCCACAGAACAAACATGGGGTGGGATCCTCCCTGAGGTGCTCCCGGGAGCTCGCTGGCCACCACCCACTATGTCCACAGTTTTCTCACTGTGTTCCTGTTTATTGTTCAATTCAGTAGAACAAGGAATGCCCTGCCTACAATGAGTGCTTTGTCTCTTAGAGGCGGCAAGCATGGCCTGAGTGGAATTTTGTAAGAGCATCCCTGGTCCTGAGACACCTTCTCCCTTCTTCTCACTGGGCCCCGCCTGGGGAGGGGACGGGGTGGGTGGGAAGTGGCAGGTGAGGAAGCGGTCTTCGTGGGGGACTCTGGAAGGAGCTATGAGCGTGGCAGCCAGAAAGAGAGGTCCCTGAGAGGCAGCGTGCAGAGGCTGCCCCCCTCGTGAGCAGGGAGCAGGGTGGCCTCCAGCATCACCTTGCACACATACGTGCAGGACCCACATGCAAACATGGCGCTACACGCAGAGGCCTGTCACCGGCGTGTGGACAAATGCAGACCTCCGGGCCACACGTGCGTATCTGAGCATGTATGTACGAGCCGGCCCGGGAGACTAGCCGTGCACACATGCCCGGCGCCCTGCGGAGTCCTCGTCTCCTCGCTGTGTGCCCCTCTGGAGGAAATCGGGGCGTCCTCGTCTCCTCGCTGTGTGCCCCTCTGGAGGAAATCGGGGCGTCCTCGTCTCCTCGCTGTGTGCCCCTCTGGAGGAAATCGGGGAGTCCTCGTCTCCTTGCTGTGTGCCCCTCTGGAGGAAATTGCCTGCTCTCAAAGCCCACAGCTCCTTCTTTCTCCAGCTTCTGCAGGAGCAGATGGGGACATGGGCTATGACACCATCTTCGCTCCAGGCCTGTTTTCTCATCTGCCCCGACCACACGGGCTCCCAGAGCTGAGGTCAGCAGGGAGGCACTCCCTGCTGAGAAAGGGACCTGGCAACTTCATGGGGTGACTTGTGGGTCAGGCAGAGAGCAGGTCAGAGTGGCTCCCAGCCAGGAACTCTGTCACCTCAGCTTTCCGGGGATCGGTCTCCAGGATCTCCCCACTCCCCCTGACTGCCGTATAAAATAGGTCATTGGCATAATCCCAGCCAAATTGGCTTCTCGCAGATCAGCTAGGCCACACTCTCTGGGCCTAATTATCCCATATTTGGTCAATAAGCCATTAACACAGTGCCTCAGATGTTAATAACCGTTCCATGAAGAAGTCGGTGTAATTTATGAGATCAACACTGGTTAGCAAAATTAATAAATATTTCATTCAGCGAGATTTATCCTGGCGTGCTCCCGACAGGTGGATGGAGGCTCCCCGGGCAGCCCCGGGGAATGGGCAGCGGGAGAGAGGAAGGCCTGGTTCTCACTGGGGCCCAGAAACGTTTACCTCGAATCCTAGCGCCATAAATCCGCAGGCTGGATGAGGGAGTCCAGTAAAAACTGACTTAACATTATGTTCTGGCCATTAACAATATTTATATAGATGTCACTTCAGGGAGGGTTAGAGTTGCCAGGCGGGTCCCAGCCCTGTGACAGGAGCCAGTTCCGGATGCCCTGGGAAGGTTTGTGCCTAGGGAGGCTGAGGGTAGTGGGAAGAGGCCCAGACAGGCTCTCAGGGGCCCCGCTGGGGTTGGCGATTGCTGGCTGTGTGACCTGGGACACGTTTCCCTACTTTTCAGAGCTTCTGTTTCCTCATCTGTACAACAAGCGCGCTACTAATAGCCATCTCGTGGGTCATAGACCACAAAGTACGCCCCTGGCATGTAGTAAACACTCAATAAACAAACACGACAGTCATCAGTAGAGACAGCCAAAGAAGCAGCCCTGTGCTCTGATGGAGGCTCTGTTAAGAGGCACGGAGCCTTCTTAGTTGAGAGTCTAATATCTACCATGTGCTGTGCACACCATCTGTACTCCCACCGTGGCCCGGCAGGGTGAGCACTCTCAAGATCTGCATTTTCCAAAAGGGGAAACTGAGGCTCTAAAGGGCCAAGTGACTTGCCCAGAGGCAGCCAGCAGGGAGTGTTGGAGCTGGACTTGAACCCGGGTCTGTGGCCCCAAGCCTCCCCCTCTCACCACTCTGTCCACCAGCCTTGGAGAACTTGGGTCCCACCTGGACCCTCAGTGAGCAGCCCAAGAAATGCGGCTCTGCCCCCCGCCTGCCCGTCTGGGGCCTGGGCACACAGACCGGCCAGGCCGATGCCACAGCCTGTGGTGGTCAAAGAACTTTCCAGGAGAACCAATTAGTTTTCCGTGGGGCACTTTCCACCGGGCATTGATTTTCACTCTCCCCACCCGGAGTGAATTTGATTTGCGAGGAGAAGCTCTTCCAGGAGGCAAAGCAATTGTGTGAAATGAAAGCACTGAATGTGACAGACTCATCTGCTGCTGAGGCCGGAGCTGAGGTGGGGGACCCGGACGGGGGGCGGGAGGCCTCTCTGCGGCCCTGGCATCGAATCGGCCTTCCATGCCCACTGGTGTGGTCTTGAGACAGCAGCACCAAGAACCAGCACCCCGAAGCTCCCCCTGGAGGCCACAGGCTGGTGGGCTCCCCCTTTACCTCAAGGCTTCATTAAGTGCGGAACTGCGGTGCGGACGGGGCTGGGCCCTCCCACCCTTCAGCATCCTGAGTCCCATTCATTTGTCTTCCTTGAGCTTCAACCCAGACCTCTCATTAGTCTTTGGACAACTTGAAGAGCAGGAACACAGCCTGGCTCCTAGAGAATGTTCCGTAAGTGTCGGGGCAGGTGTCGTTATCCCATTTCACAGACGAAGAAACAGAGGCTCACAGGTTGGCTGGGTGGCTGTCCTAAAAAGAGGCAGAGCCAGAACTCAAACTCAGGTTTGTCTGACTCCGAGTCCCCCGGCCCCTTGTCTGCTTGTCTGACCGGGACCTGAGTGGAAGCTGGGACAGATGAGGGGCTTGAAGGGAAACCAGGACCTAATCATACTCACCTGCCCCAGAAGCCATGGGGCTGAGAGGAGCTGTGAGCACCCGCCTCCCTGCTTTTGCAAAATTGTCCACTCATTCATTTAACAATCCCACTCATTCAACTAATATGCACTGAGCTCCTGCTATGTGCCAGACACACTTGCAGGCATACCCAGTGGAGTACGACAGTGAACAGAGACCTTTTAGTGGAGAGACAGACATTTAACCAAACCCCTGAAAAGCGTATAGTGTGCCAGGTGGTAAATCGGGAGGGAGCGGCAGGCCTGGGGGCACAGCGTGTACCAGGGAGTCCAGGTAGGCCTCCCCGGGACGCTGAGTGACCTCCAGGCCGGGAGTGGGGTGCTCTGATCTGAGAAGGAAGTTCTGGGTGGACGGAGGAGGCTAGTGAGGCTGGAAGGGAGGGGAGAGGTCAGAGAGGGCACGGCCCTAAATGAAGGGCTGTGGTCCCCCCCCCCCCCACCTCCCGCCCCCTCCGGTTAAAGGGAGGCTGATGGAGGCATTGCTGGCTCTGGACATGAGAAAGGTGAGGAGGGAGCCACACAGATGCCAGAGGAAGAGTGTTCCAGACAGAGGGGAGAGCAGGTGCAAATGCCCTGAGGCAGGCGCCCCAGCAGGTATTTGAGGAGCCAGCTGGGAGAGATTGGGGCCCAGGGGGCAGGCGAGGCAGAGTGTGTTGGACTTTGGGCCCATAGAGAAATGGTAGTGCAACCCATGGTGGCAGTGAGGAGTCTGAATTAATGCACGCCAGGCATTTAGTGCACATCAGTGCATAATAAGTGCTCAATTAACAGGAGTTACAATGATTGCTGCTTATAATTAGATGATTCCCTTTTAGGGGTATGGATGCCTTAGGGTCTCACCCCATTGGCCAGGAGCTGGATTTGAGTGACCCAGCCTGTCCCCTACTGACCTGGGGGCTGCTCCCTCTCTCAGCCTCTTGAGAATTTTCTGGGGCCTCCCTGGCCTCAGCCTTGGAAAGTCTGGGGAGTGACAGGACAGGGCTGCCGTCACAATGGCATTGAATCAGACCTGCAGGTCTGGAAGAAATCGCACCACGTTGTTAATACCTTTATTATGGGCTGAAATGTATTCACGATATTAAAAGACATCCCGCTTCTGCCCCCATGTCACATCTGAGATGTAGCGCAGATAAATGATATATCACCACACGAGATCTACCGAAACCATTAGTAACCATGACATTTTGACGTCAGATTTTTAAAAATTCCTAAGTAATCTTTTTGATTTATGAAATGCTGTCTGGGTTCATCGAGAGAGATCTCAGATTTATCACCGCCTGGTTAGAATTATTAATGATTTTCAATTTGTAAATCCGAAGTCGAGAAAGTCTGTGGGCTCTGGGTGAAAACTCCCGCCGATGGAGGCCCGGCCTCCTCCAGCCGGCGTCCAGCCCGCGGACAGAGGGCGCTTCTCTCCAGCCTTCTGCACACTTGACACGGTCTCCCAGCAAACGCTGTCTGTCTGCAGCATGCAAGACGATGGGGCCAACTGCAGGACCTGCTGTGGGCAGAAGTACAGGCTCGTTTCCCAGAGGGGACGCCCACTATGCCCCCTCCAGCCCCCGCACACAGAGGCTGGTCCAGCTGACTCGGGCAGAGGTGCCCAGGAGGCACGGAGCCCAGGGACACAGACAGCCCCCGCCCCCGCCCCTGGGAACTGGTTCAGGCCTCAACTCAGCCACAGGCCCCTCACAACACCGAAAGGTCTGGACCAGCCCCTCTTTACCCAGAGCAGTGGTCGCACAAGCCACGTGGGCTGCGGGGTCCCTTCTCTGTCTCATCCGGGGACACTGCTGGACGAGAGGCCTGTCAGTCTTGCTCACCTCCATCCCCATCAAAGCCTCCATCTGTTCCAAGTCCCAGAAACGACCCCGACCTGGGAAGGAGGCAGAGAGCAGCACCGTGGATCCCAGACCTAGGGTCTGGTGACCGTGAGTTCCCAAGTGAGGCTATCACCCCGGTTCGTGCCCCGGGCTCTCAGCTGGGCTGAGTGTTGGAATCATGGGGGGAGCTTTCCAAGTGCTGGTTCCCAGGCTTCACCCCAGACCAACGGAGTCAGAATCACTCAGAGTCCAATGCGCAGCTGAGGCTGAGAACCGCGCCCCTGTATCACCACCACGTGACGGCCTTCTGCCCTTCCGGTGCCCAGGCCTGAGTCAGACCTGTCAGTTCTCTCCAGGACCACAGGGTCTCCCGCCCTCCACTCCCGCCTCCTCTGGCTCCTCCCCCCACACCTGCCCAAGGCCTCCTTCTCAACCCTCCGTGGCTCCCACAGCCTTTGGGAGGAAGGCGACCTTCCTGCTCAGCCCCCACTGAGGCCTGGAGAGGGCTGGGGACTGCATGAGGCCAGGCAGGAAGCCACCAGTAGGACAGGGCCAGACCCAGAACACCCCCCACCCCACCTAGTGAGATCCCAGGGAATCCACCTCCAGCTCCCAGGCTGGACTCAGAGCCTGGCTCCAGAACGACCCTCCTGCCTGCACAGAGAAGGCCCCATGGGGTCGGGGTCCCTGGGGTGCACCACTCCAGGGGGCTCCAGGGCTCTGCTCTCTGACCCCTGAAACCCAGGCGTGAGCAGGACGGAGAAGCCACACGGCTGCTCTGAGCCTCAGTTTCTGATCCATAAAGTGGCAATAATAGAATTCCCGATACCTGGAGTTCTACAGGATTTCAGCCGCTCTCTCAGGGCCTGCATGTGGGGAGACCCCGGGGATGCGTAGCTGCTCTCAGCACCATGACTGTGGATGAGTCCTGGGGCCAAGGGGTTGGGGGGAGGCCACACTTACAGGTTCTGTCCTGCATTGGGTTCAAGTCCTCGACGCACTCTTCACTGGCCCATGACCTTGGCTTCTCTGGACTTCAGGTTCCCCAGCACTTTCAGTTTGGAAATGACCCGTCAGCAAACACCCCTCCTCATAACCCGCCCAGGCCACAGAATCTAGAGTATGTATGTGGCCAGCCTACTGTGACCTTGAAACTAGGCGGGCCATATGTACCATTTGAAACGGGAGTCCCATTGTATTCTGTCCCATTTAAAACAGTATATCTGGTCAGCCGACTTGTAGGTGAAGGCGGAAAACCCAGACAGCACTTGAACACGGGTCGGCCCAGGACAGTGACCATGCATACGTTCACATGCATCTTAAAGTGCCAGAGACTCTTCCTCTCATTCCCCTGGTCCTCACCACCCGACGAGGGAAACCAGGTCCGTGTCTTTGAGCCCTTGGCACACTGAGGCTCGGAGAAGATGCGATGGTGGGTGGGCAGGCTCGCTGGCCTAGACTTGGGCATGCCAGGGTTGACCCCGGCTCCGGGAGCTGGGGCAAGAAGCTGCCCTTCTCTGAGCTCAGTTTTCATCTGCAGAATGGGGCTAATAAGTCCAAAGGAGATGACCTCCTTAGGACCTGCCCTAAGAAACCGCCTCTGGCTCACCGGCAGCTGTTATTTCTCTTATTATCATTAGAGGGAAATTTCCCAGGGTTTTCTAGCAAATCAACATCCAGACACCCTGCCAGGTCAGGTTGAGGCCAAGGAAGACCCAGCAAAGTGGGGTCAGTCATTTGGGCAGATGCTCCAGTGACGAGAAATGCTGTGCGCTGAGCCCCTGGGACAATCTGGGGGCTCCCGGCTCGAACAGGCCCACCTCCACCCAGCTGCACAGTGCTGGACACAAGGCCGCCTGAAAGCAACACAGTGCATGGGGGCGGCCTTTTAGGGGGAGAGTACGGTGTTTCTCTCACAAATTCTAACACATACACCCTCTGCCTGAGCAGCCCTACTTTACAAATGTATCCTGTTGCAGTGATCAAGGGTATCCACAGTGATTAATGTTCATGGATGTTTAGGGAGCATTGGAGGCAAGAGCGATAAACTATCAATATGAATGTCCATCAGCAGGAGATTAGTTAAAAGTGGACACACCCCTGCCATGGAGTGCTGTGTCGCCAATACCACAGACTGTCTCGGATGGAAACAGGGAGACAGCCAGGATGGATGTCTTTTCTTCTTCTTCTTCTTTTTTTTTAAAGGAAAGTAGCAAAACAGTATGCATAGAATGATGATGACATATACAGGTGTGTGTGTGTGTGTGTGTGTGTGTGTGTGTGTGTGAGTGTGTAAAATGGAAAGCAAGGAAGTCAGGAGGGACTTCCAGTTCGTGGTCTGGCATTGAAAAGAGCTTAGAAATGGCCACTTCATCCTAACAAGTAAAAACCTGATCACAGAGGAAATCAGCAACCCCTCTTCCTAGTTCTGTCAGAGAAGTGAGGTCACAGGGCAAATTGCTGCTCCCCAAATTGGAGAGATGGGCAAACACAGGGAATGAGAACTTACTAGAGCAGAAACACATGAGCAGACACCTTGTGGTTTTTTGGGGTTTTTTAGATACAACATGATCCACAGAACAAACATTGATAAGCTGAACTTTATTAAAATGAAAAACTTCTGCTCTGTGAAGGACAATATCAAAAGAATGAAAAAACAAACCACAGATTGGGAGACAACATTTGTAGAAGATAGATCTGCTAAAGGACAATTAACCAAAATTAACAAAATAAAAACTCTTCAAATTCAACAATAAGAAACGGACAATCTGATTAATAAGTGGGCAAAAGACCTGAACAGACACCACACTCGAGAAGGTACACAGATAGCAAATCAGTACATGAAAAGGTGTTCAACATCGTATGTCATTAAGGAATTGCAAATTAAAACAACAACGAGATACCACTACACTAAGGTGACCAGACGTCCCGCTTTTGGCGGGACAGTCCCAATTTTTAACAATTTGTCCCGCGTCCCGCGGCGTTTTAAAAAGGTCCCGATTTTTGGAAAGAATGCACGACAAGCTAGGGAACGGTGGGAGATAGATCCAATTTTTAATCAAGAACCCCCTCCCCCCGGTCAATGGTGTCCCACTTTACCAATGTTAAAATCTGGTCACCTTACACTACACACTTAATTGAAGGGCCAAAATCCAGAACACTGACCACACCAAACGCTAGTGAGGGTGTGGAGGGGCAGGAACTCTCTCTCATTGCTGGTACCCGGGTATCCACAACGGTACATCTTTCTGGAAGGCCATTTGGCAGTTTCTTGAAAAACGAAACACACTCTTACCATATGACCCAGTGACCACCCTCCTTGGTAGTTACCCAAAGGACCTGGAAACGTGCATCGGAACCAAAAGCTGCACGTAGATGTTTACAGTGCTTTATTCATGATTGCCAAAACTTGGAAGCAGCCAAGATGTCCTTTGGTGGCTGAATGGATGAATCAGCTTGCTACACCCAGACAGTGGAATATTATTCAGCGCTAAAAAGAAATGAGCCATCCAGCCATAAAAAGACTGTGGAATCTTAAATGCATATCACTATGGGAAGGAAGCCAACCTGAAAAGGCTAAATACTATATGATTCCAACATGTCATCCTGGAAAAGGCAAAACTATGGAGACAGTAAAAGAACTTGTGGTTGCCAGGGGTTAGGGAAGAGGGAGAAATGAATAGGCAGAGCACAGAGGAATTTCAGGGCAGTGGAACTATGCTGTATGATACTATCATGATGGATGCATGTCATTCTGCATTTGTCCAAGCCCATAGAGGGTGCGACACCAACAGTGAACCCTAATGTAAACTGTGGGCTTTGGGTGACAATGACGTGTCCACGGAGGTTTACTGATTGCAACAAAAGTACTGCTGTGATGCAAGATGTCAGTAGTGGGTGAGGCTGTGCATGTGCTGGGGAGAGGGGTATGTGGAAACTATGTACTGTTTGCTTAATTTTGCTATAAAAACTATTTTAAAATTAAACTCATTAATTTTTTTTGAAAGCCAGGAGGAAGAAAGGAAAAAAGAAAGGGAGGGAGAGACAAGGAGGGAAGGGAGGAGAAAGGAAGAGAGGCTACCTGACTCCCCAGAGGACATTGCGTCTCAGTGATGGTGCCCCGCCTGCAGGGGGCTCATTGTCACAGAAGTCCAGTCCCCAGGCCTGGCTCAGACGAAGAAAGTTTAGACAAAGAGAAATTTGGAGTTTTAATATGGAGGGACCTGGTTCAATGAGTCTGAGCATTTTGATGGAGAAATGATAAAACTTTATTGAAAGACCTTAAAGATAGAAATAAGCAAAGATAAAGAGCTTGTTCATGGATTAAAAGACTCACTACTTTAAAGACATCAGTTCTCCTGATGGGATCCACCTCAAAATCACAACAGAATTCTTTTTCATGGCACTTGATGTGCTGGATTCTAAAATTTGTACAGAAATCTAAAGGGCCAAGAATGGCCAAAATATTCCTGAAGAAAAACAAGGGGAGAGAACTTGCTCTGTCGGTTCTCAAGAACAACTCTAAAGTTCTGATAGGGAAGCCAGTGTGACATCGGCCCAGAGACAGACACACAGCTCCATAGCCCCATGTGGACCCGTGATGCATGACGGAGATGACATGGCTGATCGTTGGGGAAAAGATGAGCTGCTCAATAAATGGTATTTGGGACAATTAGACCCCTACCTCACACCATACACAAAAAGTAGTAACCCAAAAGGCAAAATAATACTTTGCTTAAGTAGTATTTTAAATGAAGTATGGTACCATTGTTCATTAAAACACCCTACGAATCAATAAGAAAAAGACAAACAACAGAAAAATGGGTCAAGGGCTTCACCAGGTACTTCCCAGATTCGTTCAAAAGACACTCAACCTCATTAGTAATCATGGAAATTAACATTAAAATCACATCAATATGTCATTATGTAACCACCAGGTTAGAAAAAAAAAATTAAATGTCAACTGTTGACAAGCACGCTGACGTTTAAATCGGTACAACCAGTTTGGAAAACGATCTGGGAAGTTCAAGAGGAGCCCACACTCAAGGCCGGCAAGGCCACCAGTGTGTGTTCCAGAGGGAGCTGAGCAGCAAGGTTCCCAGGGGGACTGAGCGTGTCCTCACTTCCCCAGGCCGGGCCAGGCGTGTTCATGGCCCAGGTCCCTTCCCAAGCCAGTGTTCTGGGGGGAGAGTGGGCAAGGAGTGAGCTGTCAGGTGGGCTGGGCGCTGCCCTGGGGGTAGTCACTTCCTGACTTCAGGACACCCCCGCCCCCTGTCCCGTCTGTCTTAGCTGGACCTCCACTTCCCTGATAGACCCCCACCTCCAGCCCATACAGTCTCTCCCTTCCCTAAGCTTCCAGTCTATCGGCACCTCAACAAATATCTCCTAGAAGCTCACCGCCTACAAGGCTCCATTTTTGGTGTTGGAGGAACTGTGGGAGACTCAAGAGCCCCTGGTGGGGAGGTCACTCAGGCAGGTAGGTACGCGGAAGGAGAAGGGCAGGGAGGTCACCCTGTCACCAGACCACCCTCAGTCACCAGCACAGTGCCTGGCACATACTAGGTGCTCCATCAATAATGGTTGAATGTCGAACCAAACAACCGAGATGCACTCAGATTGCACATATGCAAGCTCCTAGGCTGACATGCCTGTGTTTCAGTGGACACGCACGTGTGTGCCTATGAACACTGGCACGCCAACCCACCTGCACAGACAGTCCCAACACACGGGCTGGCTCAGCCAGCATGCTCCCGTACGTGGATACTGCTTCCTGCACAAAGCTCATTTATTTTGATTTATGAATATTACAAAAATAAACCTGAGTATCTTCTTGGGGATTCTGTGATCCTGACACGAGCCCCCACGATATTGCTTTTCGCTTCTGGTTACCTGAAATTAGCAGAGTAATTCCGAATCTGCATCTTTATTTAAAAAAAAAAAAAAAGCACTGTAGATGCAGAATTATAAAAATTTAATATGCTCCCAGGAAAATGAAAAATGAGAGGTTGTGATCTCGTCTAACACTTTCAAATGTGTTTATTAATTCATGTTTTAAATCATAAGTTTCATTCGGTGAGAGCCATGCACAGCAATAAGCCTGTTTTAAAATATTAATGAATAAACAATATTTCTCTATTGAAATATAACATGCTTCTTTGAACAATGGACCACCAGTAATAAATCAAAACCAGGAGAAAATTGCATTTCATATTTAATACAAGTTGAACTCTGCCTTTTTATAAATGATATCTTTTTTGTTTAATTGGCGTCAGTTCAGATCTAGCAGATTGCTAATAAAATTCTGGATTTCCATATTTAATGATGCATACACTTTCTGCTGAAATTTTACCAAGAAACAAAAGTCAGCCTCTTATTATCTCCTTAGCGGGTGGTGAGAGGTGAGGTTCAGGCCCGTCCAGCCGTGTGGATTGAATAGGCTGAGCACTCCCGGGACCCTCACCGGCAGCTGACACCCTCAGGGTTGCCCCTCTGCTGACGAGAAGTAACCACTCCAGCCAGACGGGCCAGAGATGGGGCGTCCCCTTCTGATCCAGACACCTCATAACAGAAACAACAAGAGAACCACAGCCTCATGGGCCAGGCACCATGCGGACATCAGCTCACTTCATCTTTACGACACCCCTATGAGGAAGGGAGGAAGAAGTTCCCATTTGACAGATGTGGCAACTGAGGCCACAGAGAGAGGTGGTAGCAGGTTCAAGGTCACACACAGCTGCTGAGTGGCAGAACTTGACTCCAGAGTCCTAGCTCTTTACACGGCCTTATGCTGCTTCGAAGGAGATAAATCACCCGAGCATCAAAGCCCTGGGTTTTATCCACAGTGAGTGAAGAGGGACAGGAAATGGAACTGCAGAGAGGCCACCCCGTCAGCGCACGTCAAGGACTGATACGTATTGAGAGCAGCCGACCTGGGTCCCTCCTCCATGCGGGCACATCCCTGGATCCTCCCTCCTTACAATGCTGGGAGGCAGGTGCTTGACAGCGAAGGAAACTGAGGCACGGGGGCGGGGTACATGACTTGCCCAAGGATCCAGGAACCCACATCCATGAGCCCTGAGCCACATGCTGCCCTAGCCCTGGGGCCACACTGGACCCCTGGACTCCCGTTTTCGTCTCCGTGATGGTACTTGGCCGCGAGGTGCGGCTCAGGAGGTGCACTTGGCAGGTAGGTCCCGCTGGAAGCAGGCTCTGTGCACATGAGCTGCATATGTGACAGCCGAGTCATCAGGGCTGAGGTGGCCAGGCCTACTGTCCCTGGGGTTGGGCCTCTGGGTCCAGCAGAGACAAGATGCAGGCCATTCATTGGCCTGAAGTGCTTGTGGCAACAGCGGCCTTCCCGTGGGTGCCCCTGGGGTCCCAGCCGTTGGGGGACAGGAGCCAATGGCTCTGATGGGGGGCAGGTGGCATCTGCCCCCTTCCTTGCTCAGTTCCCAGGCAGGCTCAGCAGTAGTGAGTCTGCTCAGCATGATAAGAGACATGTTGAGGAGACAGCCAGGCACAAAGGGTTAAACAAGTGGGTTTTGGCTTCAGACACAACGAGACTTGTATTTGGTCAAGTGGCTTCAGTTTCTCATTTGTTAAGTGGAGATAATAATAGGACCTTCCTCAGGAGGCTGCTGTGAGCGTTTGCAGAGGGAGCCGGAGCGGGAGGGAGCTGGCATCCCTAACACTGCGCGGCGCCCCGCACCCTGGGCTTAGCACACGCGCTTCCCTGGGCCACGCCCCCACCCAACTCACACTCTTCCTCAGCCTCCTCCTCCTTTAGGTCTCTGCTCAGATGCCTGTAGTCCAGTTTTCACCGCAGGAGGGGAAGGGAGGGCCTGACTCTCTTGGAGGACACAGCAGTCTGGGTTCAGCCTTAAACGACAGGCATTCCCCAGGGAGACAGGTACAGAGGATGTTCCTAGAAGGGGGAAATGAGGAAACTGAGGCTCAGGGACGTTAAGTCCCTTGCCCAAGGTCACACAGCTGTAAGAAGGCAGAGCCAGGATTCAAATCCATGCCTGGGAATGAGGTCTGCTCACACCCAAAGTGGACTGTGTGGGTCATGGGCTAAGGGCCCAGGACCCAGGGCTAAGCTGAGCAGAACCTGGGACTCGGAAAGGCACCCACAGCCGGGCACCCAGCCCCACGCTCAGCTCAGCAGTTCACATGCATCCCGATGGCAACCTTCCCAGGTCTGTTTGCCTCCATTACCTACGGTGCCAGGCCCGGCCCAGCCCATGTCCATGGCTCTTCCTGGGCCCCATCCTCACCCTTGTGATCCATAGGCACAGACAGAACCACAGCCTGTGACACACATCCTGTACACACCACAGGGCCAGAATAAAGCCAGTCCAGAGATTCTCGACAAACGGAAGCTGCCAGCCCAGTGCTGGCACCACACACATCACCCCGAAAGCAGCTCCCCACCTGGGAGACTCACGCCCATGTCACTTTCTGTACACAGGAAGGGGGCCCTTCTGCACCACCACCCCTCCCACCCCTCCTTCTGGCTGGGCAATGGCACAAGGCTGCCTGGCTCAGGGCTGCCAAGTGCTGATCTTGCCGGCAAGGCCGCTGTACTGAGAGGTTTCCACAGCACTTGAGTACTTCCACGTGGGAGACCCAGAGCTGTCCGATGTGAGTAGCTCAGACACTTGTGAGCACACACATGCCCTTGCGCTGCCAACTGTACGTGTGGACAGGCCCCTTAGCCTGTGGCTGGGCGTCTGAGGTGATGCCTGCTATTATTTTGACCTTGACAATGGGTTGTGGGTCCCTCACTTCTCCAGCCTTGGGGTTCAGAAACCCACCAGCCTTTCCAATACCCTCATGGAGCATTTGCTTCCTGAACAAGGATTAGACCCAGGATCGTGACCTCTCCAAGGCTGGGGCCTCGTTTCATTCATCTCTGGGTCTAGCCCCTAACCCATTGTGTGACCCAGAAAAGGTACCTGGTGGGAAATCTAGTAAATCAACATATTTTACCCAATTTGGAGTGACATATGAACCTTGGGGCCCATGCCGTGACCCAGGTTCACTTATAAAAAGATGCTTCTGCCCTCCCCAGGCCTCATCAGAGGGAAAACATGTGCAAATGCCTCCTGAACTAGCACATAAGAATTGCTATTTTTATTTAGGCCTCCCCAGAATAAAGCCTTAGACTCACATTTCCCTCAAGGGTTGCTAGTCAAAGTGTAAATCTCCAACACTGGTATATGCTCCCCTCAACAGACTGGCCCAAGATAAACCCCGAGCTAGTTCTTGGTCAGAGGTGCTTCTGGACATTAGAGGTGTATTTGTGTGAAAAATAGAACAGGTTTCTTCCACAGTATTATTTTTGCAAAAGCACATAGCACAGAGACTTTTATGTACAAAGATAAGAAAGGCTGACCCATAAGCTAATTGAATCATGCAAATAACTCCTTAGCCATGGGAGAGATTCCTACAGGAAGGCTGAGCCCGTGGGACGGAGGACAGCTTTCGAGGGCAATCTATTTTATAAACTTTACTCTCACAGTATAACCACCTCAAGATTAATGGGAATGGCGGCGCTGGACCTTGTTTTGCCTGGCTCTACCAACTGAAATAGTAACACCATTGTATTTATCATAGACAATTTGCTGCAACTGATTAACATTAATCTGATTTCCTGTGAGTCAATTTCCTTGATATAGTAAACAGGCCAATTACCTGCTATTGACTTCTTTCATATAAAGATTTAGATATTAATGACAGAAGTGTATGTAAATATATGGACTTTGAAGAAAACAAAAACAGTTTAATCTAGTTAATGGATTCCTAGTTTATCTTACATTTTACAAGTTTAGAGCTTTAAAAGACACATTAAGGAAGAAGCCTGGATGGCTCAGTGGGTTAAGCACTCACTTTGCAGCCCCGGGACTGAGGATCAAATCCCGGCCCGAGCCCGTGTGGACCCATATGCTGAACTGGGGAGTGCCCCCAGTTCAGTTCTCACCGGGGTGAGACCCCGGCCCAGTTCCTGCCCTGTGCCCGCCTGTGGAATAAAACTATGTGGAAAAACCAATAATGTGCAACTATGGAGACTGTTCTGGGTCCTCCCCCTTCTGTCTGTCTGTCTGTCTCTCTGTCACAAACAATACAAATAAAATCTTTAAAAAGACACATTAAGAGAAGCTGCTGGTAATTTGTTTTTTCTTCATGGCATCTGAGGCTTACTCTTTTTTGACAAACTTCTGCTTGTTCTTACCTGGTTTCTCACAGAAGTTATAAAAGTGAAGAAGTGAACGTGACAAGACTGGTTACTTTTTACAAATTATAAAAGTGCCGGACACATCAGCAGGTCGAGTGTGAGCCCCAAGGGCAGAAAGACCTGGGTGCAAAGCGTAGCCCTTTGCTGTGCCAGGTCTGGGACCGTGTGGCATCTGCTTAGCTTGTATGGGCTTTAGTTCCCTAACCTAACAGAACGGGGGTGCTCGTAGAGCAAGAAGATCGAGTGAGGACACAGAAGGGGATTTCAGCAGCCAGGAGCCCACACCCAGAGCTGTCAGTCAGCAGGGGCTGCTCCTGCATGCTCAACTTCACCAGCACCTCTCTCACAGGCCACACACTTCCGCTCCCACGCCGGCCTCTGGGCAGGGTCTCTGCTGGGCCGATACTGGCCGGCTCCAGTGAGGGAGTAAGAAATTTCATCCACATTTAATCATGAAAGCAAAAAGTTTATTCATGTTTGAAACTACATATAACTACCACGAGGAAGACTTTTTCAATCCAGGGTGTAATCCAGTTAGAAAGGAACACGAAACGTTTTTAATACATTAGAATCACCGCCACAAATTATTTTCATGACTCAATCAGTTTCAGAATCGCATACAATACAAAAAGAGAGAAAGGAGGGGGGGGCCCCATTACACAGGGTGAAATATACAGTACCGAATACTGAAATCTGAATGCATCACAAGTAGTTGCCGCTTTTTTTCTTTTTTTTTTTTTTTTTTTT
>PVKE010004152.1:0-13079 GCA_004027555.1 Craseonycteris thonglongyai
CAGTGCTGCGATGAACATGCGGGTACAAACATCTTTAAAGATCAAGGTTTTCAAGTTTTTTGGGTAGATGCCCAGTAGAGGGATGGCTGGGTCATATGGTAATTCCATTCGTAATTTTTTGAGGAATCTCCATACAGCCTTCCATAGTGGCTGTACCAGTTTACATTCCCACCAGCAGTGTATGAGGGTTCCTTTTTGCAGGACCATTTTTTAAAAAGATAAATACAAACTCTCTTCAGTGGCGGCGATCTCCTGATCTGTTGGCCTCCGCATGCCTGAGTAATAATAGAAATAAAATCTGTATTTCCAGACAGAGGGTCTGATTTTCTTTCAGCTGGACTTCTGCTGCCAGTGGCCACCTTTGCTAGCTTGCTCAGTCCCCAAGTCTGCCCCTAAATCTTGGGGGCCTGGATTACAGTGTGTCCCCAGGGAAGGAGTGTGGCTCAGAGAGGGTGACAGGGATGCAGGTCAGCTCCTCCCTAGACCCACAGGTACCCTGGGAGACCACGTGCTGCCACACTGTCATTGGCCGAAGACTTCCAGGCTCTGTCTGCCCACCTCCGCTTCCATTTTCTCTCGTACCTGGTTTCTCTGATCTCTGTTCTCTGGCTCCATATGTGTATTCTCCCTGTCTGCCTTATCATCTGCCCACCTTCCAAAAATTTATGGAAGGACCTCATTAGAATTCTAGCACTTTTTTCATAGAGGATCTGCAAATTCCTTATGAGGTTTATCCTTAGCTATTTTTATTTTGTTTTGACTTTTTGACTTTGTGTGGTAGCTGCTTTTTATATGGGATTTCTTTTTTTTTCATTATATTTTCAAATTAGTGGCATATGTAGCAACCTATTGATTTTCATATATAAATTTTTATAGCTAGCCAGCTTATTGCATTCTTCTATTGATTTTAATGGTTCTTTTAAAAAAACTTGATTCTCTTTGGTTTTTCAGGTGTAGAGTCAAAACTAGCCATAAGTAATGATCATTTTTCTTACTTATGCCGATGAGTTTTTATCTCCCACAGCACTGTTAAGTTACAGTGGTGTGAGTGGGCATTCTTCTGTTTGCTTAGCTTTCATTTTTCTTTTTCTTTCTTTTTTTTTTTTTTTAAGATTTACTTTATTGTTTTTGACAGAGAGAGAGACAGAGAGAGACAGAGAGAAGGGGGAGGGCCCAGAGCAGTCTCCACAGTTGTACGTCATCAGTTTTCAACATGGTTTCATTTCACACAGGTGGGCAGGGGCTGTGCAGGGTGAGAACTGGGCTGGGGGCCTCCTGCATGGGAGGCACGCCCCCTTGAGCTGGGGGCTGAACCCGGGGCCTCCCATATGGAAAGCTTGCTCTGGCAGGAACTGAACTGGGGGCCTCCCACATGGGAAGCATGCCCCAGTTCAGCATATGGGTCTCCATGGGCCTGGGCCAGGACCGGGACTTGATCTTCAAACCCTGGGGCTGCAAATTGAGCACTCAACCTGCTGAGCCATCCTGGCTTCTCTTGATTTTCCAATTTGTTTTTTCATAAGGATTCTGCCTCTCTGATTGCACCTATGATTCAGAACACTGAACCGGAGTTCTGACCTAGCACCCTGGGCTCTCATTAGATTGGGGAGAGGGAGTTGGGGTACTAGGGGATCAGCAGTTGCCAGGGATTGGAACCCACAAGGCTGACAGACCACTTAATCTTCCCATTTATCACACATATCCTTGTCTCCATCTCAGCTTCTTGGACTCTCCTTTAGCTTGAGTTTCAGTCTCAGGAGCCTAGCAAGTGACCTTAGGGGAAAGGAATGCCAAAAAAAAACTAGTCACAAAATGAACATGATTTCAATGGGTAGTATAATTAGCGAGACATATGGTGGATGTATTTCTAAGTATATTTTGCTTTTTTATTTTTTTTGAATCCCTCAAGCACTTTTCCGGTGTCAGTGATGGAAATGAAAATCCAACCAGCTTAAATTAAAAAAAGAGTTTCCTAACTCCTGTAACCACCAAGACACAGGAAGCCTGGGTTGCTCATTCTGGCCTCTTTTGATGTTGACTTAGCCCTACAGCTGGTGCTGTGGGGAAGTAGCTCTCAGTAAGTGCCAGGTGTTATTCTCATTTGACCCTCAGGACATGCTTCTGAGGTCAGTGTGGTGATCCCCATTTTACAGATGAGAAAATGGAGCCTTGGGGAAGAACACGCCAGGAAAGAGGTGCGCCTGGGATTTGGAGTCATTTTGAGTGAAAGGCTAGGGCTTTTAAGCCCTGGGTACTGTCTTGTCGCTCCTCTCAATAGCAGAGAAAAGTGAGCTCTTCTCACTAACTAGTTAGAAATCCCTGTCCCCTCTTTGTCTATGTAGTGCCTTTTTTTTTTGGTGCCCCTTTCCTTCCTTCCTTCCTTCCTTCCTTCCTTCCTTCCTTCCTTCCTTCCTTCTTTCCTTTCTTCCTCCCTCCCTCCCTCTCTCCCTTCCTCCTTTCCTTTCCTTCTTTCTATTGTTTTTTGAAAAATATTTATTTATTTTTGAGAGAGACAGACAGAGAGAGAGAAAGAGAGAGAGAAAGAGAGAGAGAGAGACAGAGAGAGACAGAGAGAGAACTGAACTGGGAGAGCTCCCTAGTTCAGCATATGGGTCCGCACGGGCGGGGCCGGGATTTGATCCCCAGTCCCCGGCGCTGCAAAGTGAGCGCTTAACCCACTGAGCCATCCTGGCTTTCCCCTTTCCTTCTTTCTAAATTGTTAAATTTATTGGGGTGACATTGGTTTGCAAAAATTACACAGGTTCCAGGAGTACAAGTCTACATGACATCATCGCCTGTGTGTTGCAGTATGTGCTCACCACCCAGTCAGTTCTCTCTCCATCACCATAGATTTGATGCCTCCTCTTGCAGTGCCTTTCTTTAGATAGCATCCAGCTCCCTCCCTCCCTGATGATTTTGGGGGAACAGCTCTATCGATTTCTCCAATCCTTTGACTGACAAGTAGGTGGTGCCATTTACTTGGGGAAAAGGAAAAGCTTCTTCCCCTCCTTCTTCCATGATCTTGCTTCCCCCTTTACACTTTCCAGCTAATTTTGCCGGGAAACCAAGTAGGTCAAGGTGCCTGTGCCCAGGTGTCAGCAGATACTGCCCCAGGCAAACACACCTGATGCTCCCTCTGTTTTGCCAAGTTCTCTTATATAAGGGACAGCTGAGGGTATCGTGTGTTTGTGAATGATGTGTCTTAATAGAAGAACAATGAGACATGCCAGCATGCAGAACCCACTTTGTGGGAGCAGGTGTCTCGCCAGAGGGTGATTTGGAGGTGTAGGGCCATGCAGGAAGAAGGGCATGGAGGCGGGTGTGGCTATGGGAGGAGAGGGCTCTTTTCATTCATGGAGCATTGTGGGCTCCTGAGGCTCTTCTGGGGAGCTGTTGGGGCAGAATGAGCTCACTCTTGTGAGACACCCCTGGGGGCTTTGGCTGGGGCCACCCACCACCCCTTCTTCTCTCACATACATGAGAGGCCACACCATGTCTGGCTTATTTTTGGATCTAGATAGATTTTCTGAGCTTGGGAGCAGTCATGTTGGTTTGGCCAGGGTGGTGGTTGTAAAACAGGGCTCCAGTATTCTTTGCTACTCTTCCAATCAAGAGGTGGGGTCTTGGTCCCTTCTTGTTGACTCTGGGCAGGCTGTTGGCCTATGGAATATGGCAGAAGGGCTTGAACAGGTCACAGGTCTTCTCCTGGGTCCTCTCACAATGCTTGCTTTCCAGAGATACCCCTCTTGGGAAGGCTGCTCCTGCCATGTTGTGAGAAACCCCACCCACACAGAGAGGCCATGCGTAGGTGCTCTGGCCTGTCCTTGAGCCGTCCTAGCCCAAGTGCCAGACATGAGCCTGCAGAAGCCAACTTGGAAGCCCAGACATCATGAAAACCAGAGGAGCCATCCCTACTGTGACCGAATTCCTGACCTACAGTATCTGTGAGGTTGTAAACGGTGGTTGCTTTATGCTAGTCAGTCTTGGGTGTTTATTACAAAACAAAGATAACTGGAATGTCAGAGTTTCCTGATACTGACTACAACCAAGGGCACCAGAACTCTTTTAGCAGCTTATTGCTAGAGACTTAGGAGTTGTATGATGTCCTGTGCAGAGTGGGGTCCTTTTCAAAAACTGGGCTCTCAGGCTGTCTGGCATTATTCTGGAAGCCTCCCAGTATGGACAAAAACGATGCCATCTTGCCCAGGAATATTTTCCAGCTCGGAGTCTGCTCGGGTTCCCATGACATCTGGGCACTCTGCCCTACTCTATCAGCCTTGATGGAAAATTCCAATAGCTTTTATTTTTCTCCTACAGATATATTTAGTTTCTAACAAGCAAGCTCCAGCAGCCCGTCCCCAGGGTTTGACAATTATATGGAAGATTTAATTTCAATATCTGTCCCCCTCCTGTCACATTGTTCTCCCGGTCAGTGAACATGATGCTCAGTGAATATGATGCTAGATTCAAACCATTGAAGCCTGAAGGAGTTCTATCAGCCAGTCAATCAACAAACAGTGGTAGAATGACTACTCCTTTTAGGGGCCTGTGGAAGAAATAAATAGTGATATCACTTGCTCCATGATCTCAAGAGCTCATAGTATATTTAGGGGAAATAAGACATATGCATGGAAAGTAAAATAGCCCAAAGATGACATTTTCAGCATTTAAATAGCATGTCTACCTATATGAGTGGGTAGGAGGTACTTTTATTATTTTTTTTGACATAGTTTCATTTCACACAGGTGGCTGTGGGGCCCCACGGGGCAGAACCGAGCTGGGGGCCTCCCTCATGGGAGGCGAGAACCTTTGCCACCTTCCCCGTGGTTACCGGATGCGGGCTGCCGTTCAGCATGTGGGTTTGCATGGGCTGCGGCCAGAATTCAATCCCTGGACCTTGCATGAGATTACAAAAGAAA
Source organism: Craseonycteris thonglongyai (assembly GCA_004027555.1). NCBI lineage: Eukaryota > Metazoa > Chordata > Mammalia > Chiroptera > Craseonycteridae > Craseonycteris > Craseonycteris thonglongyai. The sequence goes on from PVKE010004152.1 coordinate 4,920, forward strand.
CCAAACATATTGAAATATGGCTTTCCAAACACTAGACCCAAACCCAAACAAATTTGTAAATATAGTTAGCAACAGCTAATCTGTATTGCTCATTAAATAACAAGATCTAGCCGCAGTCTATAACCACCTTCAGTTTGGAGTAGCAAGGAGTATAAACTATCTCCTGGGACCTGGGAGACCATTGTAATATGGTACAAAACACCTGTCATTTACATGGTGACAGAAAACACAGGTACTGTTACTACTTCCATTGGGGGTGCCTATGTTTATGGTTGAAAGAAATGCTACATTATAGCAACAGGTTGGTGCAGGCAGAGAGGGTACATGGTTTGTAGCACATTTAAAAACAACATTGAATTAGTCTTGCTTATCACCACGCACCCTCGATTTTAAACAATGTCAGTGATAAAATACATCCTGCAAGGGCCAAAGAGTCGCACTGCCCCTTGCCCTCAGCCCTGGCATGCCACTGAATAAAGGTATAACGTTCCTTGCTCGAAGTTCACAGACTTCTGGATTCTATCCCCAGACCCTTGGCGTTTCAGACGCCAGGCTACCAACTCCTGTGGTTGCTGTGTCTTGGCTGAGAGCGTGGTCTGTGGAATCAGACAGGGTGAGGCTGGAGTCTGCGCGGCTATTGGATAGTTATGCGCCTTTGAGGCGATGGCGGAAGCTCTCTGAGGAGCGGTTTCCTTCTCTGGAAAATGGAATAGAGTCACAGTGCCAGTGGACGCACTGAGACCGGAAAGTGGGTGAAGTGGTGAGCACGGTGTCTGGTCCATGGGGGGAACTCCATCAATGTGGGAGAACCCGTGGCCACTGTAATGCTTGCTCTTCCCAAAGGCTCTGGGAGAAAGATACCCTGGTCCTGGTTTATGAGGTGAGAACATGGTCTTTCTGTTGCTGGAGTGTGTTCAGAGGAGATGCCTGCTGCCCTGCCACCTGCCACCTGCCACCTGCCAAGGACAGTGGCCTCTCTGACTGGTTTGCCATCCCTGCCATCAGTGCGTCTCTGTGCACACGGGTGCTGGGCCACAGAGCTACCCACCTGACCTGGGATTCTCTGGGACCCACTGGTCCATGTTGGGTTCTGCAGCCCAGGAGGAAGGCTGTGCGGACCTTGTGAAGCCTAGGTCAAGTCCTTCCTCTTGTACACAGACTCACGACCTTGGGGATCACGCCCTTGTTAGAACTTTGGAAGTGCCCCAGGTCTGGGTCACTCATCTGGCGCTTGAGTTACACGTGGCTGTTGTTTTTCTTCTGTCAGCTGCTCCCTTGGGTTAGGTCACAAGTGACTGAGGTTCAGGGAACTGCGAGATAAGTCCTCTGGCGGAGAGGAAGTTTCGCCTTCCTGCCTCTCCGGGGGACAGCCTTGCATGTGGTAAGGGCTTGCTTCGTGGGGGAACAGACCAATTAGTGGGCGAAGTGACCAAGCACAGGATCAGGGCTCTGGGTGCCCTCCTCAGAGAAGTTGCCATTGGAGCTTGCTGCCCCCAGCCCTGGGCTGTCTGTGCTGTCATATGTCACTGAGCCCTTTTGAGGTCACACAGTGTGTTTGCATCACTGGGGCCTCTGCTCCTGAGGTCGAGAGGGTCTGCTGGTCACACCCTCAAGGCAAACAGCTCGTCAGGCGTGGACTCAGAACCCACCACTCCAGAGGCCTGACTGAGAGAGGGGGCTTCCCCACCGCCTAAAGCCCTGGAAGTGTTTCCACCCCCAGCCCTCCGGGGGCTGAGAACCGCGGATCAGGCCCAGGCAGCTTTTGTGGTCAGAGGCCCAGCTCCCCCACCTGCTAGAATAGCGGTGGGATCCAGGGTGACTTCACCTCTTTGAGTCTCAGCGTCCTCATCTGTAAAATGGGGGTAATGATAGTACCAGCCTCTTGGGAGGTCAAGGGGATGGAATGAGACCATGTGCAGTGTTCTTGGTGCGTTTTAAATGCCGAGTAAATGGTAACTGTGCCCAGGAAAAGGCAGCTGGGCTGTCCCAGCCCCTTTGTTACAGCAGACTCCAGACTGTAACACGCCATTTATTATCCAGGCAGGAGGAATGCCAAGGGAGAGCCTTGTGCACTTAAAGCACTTTTACTTTATTAAGAGCCTTTCTTAACGCAAAAACTGCTCACATCGTCACTTTCCAGGGCAGCTGCATTACCGTTATTTTCAAAACTCAGGACAAAATGAGATTAGGTGTGGGGAAGGGGTGAGGTAGGGGGAGCATTTAAGGGCTGGATTTAAATCCAATTTTGCAGCTTGAGCCTGTGTTAATGCAATATTATAGGATTTGGAGGCAAGGGCTTCTATGGCTTAATCCAAGGGTTCGCCAACATCTGGGTCACTGGCAATGTCAGTGAGACTTTCTAACTATATCAGGGAGAGAGAGAGGCGAGCGAGCGATAATTCCTAACTCCTACAACTACTTGCCTTCAAGGCACCAAACAGACACTCTTACCAACCAACCCTTCTTGACCATAGGAGACCTAAAATAAAAATGCTTTAACCCTTTTTGATGATTAGACGAGACACAGGAACACACATACCTGGTAGCTATCCACTCACCCAGATGAATTTCAAGCAGGAGGGCGGAGATCAAAGGACGCACATTTAATTACCTGCCTGCAGCCACACATCTGCTCAGCTGGCCCCGCGAGCCAGGGCAAGAAGCAGCACACACATCCACCGAGCTGCGTGTGGCGTGTTCTGTGCTGGGCCTGCGTGTGGTGGTGACTGAGAGCTCCGCCCTTCAAACAGGGAGTGCAGGGGTTCTTAGCAGGGGAGAAAAGTTAATAAAAGAGACCACCATGACCCGGGCCTAAAATGAGCAAGGCAGTTGTTACTCTTCCCAGGCTGACCTAACAGCCATTGTTAACGTCTTCCTCCTGTTCCTCACCAACCCTAGAGACCGGGGTTACAATCTCATTTCCCACCCTCCACGGCAACTAGAAGTGGTTGGTGATTCAGTTCAGGGCACGAATTTAGTAGAAGACTACTGGTGGGTTTCAGGAAAACTTTTGCTCTCCCAATGAAGAAGGAGAAGAAGCTGGAAAGCAAATATGATTTGTCTGGAAAGCCAAAGCGATGCCTGGATGTTCAGCAGCCATCTTGCAATCATGAGGTTATAAGCCTAAGACAAAGGCCACTGTAGAGAAGCTGTCCTTGATGTTGTGAGGCCTTCGAATCCAGGCCAGCAGCCGCCTTCCTTGAGACTCTTACTAGACACATACGAAGCCTTGGCAAGACCACCGCTGGCCTTGCTTGGGTCATTCCTGATCGGTGAGGCACAGACACCGAACCTGAAAGGAGGGGTCCTCTCCGAGCAGGGTCCCATCTGGGATGTCCCTACCATGTGTGACAGTGCCAAGGGGACCACAGGGAGTGAGGGATGAGTTCCCCAAGGAATCAGAAGATGGTGAATGGACGTAACCGTAGTGACTGTGGCCCTCAGGCAGCAGTTCTGGTAGAAGTAGCGGCAGTGTGCAGATCTGCTCTGAGGAGCCGCCTCCCCTTCTTGACTGAAATTGTGAGAAGAACAAAGGCCGGACTGGCCACGCTGTGCAGCCAGTAGCCTGTCGGGGGACACTATAAGGTTTCTCACAAGGCCAGCCTCTGCCGGAAATTTCTCTCACAATTATCTTTTTTTTCTTCCTTTACCTGCTTTCCTGCTGGATGTACGACCATTATTTTACTGTTAAAGACACATGGTTCATTCTCATAGTCTCTCTCTCTCACTGAAACAAAAAAAGTAGCAGGAGGGGTGGAAAAAGCAGCAATTTCCAAGCAGGTTTCCTTATCTCTGGGCTGAAATTCGGCTGACCAGACGTACCATTTTAAATGGGACAGAAAACAATGGGATTGTCCCATGTCAAACGGTACGTATGCTCAGGGTAGCTTCCCTGGGCGAAACTCAAGGTGCCCGTAGGCTGACCACATGCACTATTTGAAACTGGACAGTACCACTGTTTTCTGTCCCGTTTAAAATGGGACGTCTGGTCAGCCTAGCTGAAATGGAACCAAATGTACCTCAGGAGGTGTTCTACCCCGCACAGCTCGCATTCCCCGTGGTCCAGTGAGCTGGACGGAGGACCCGGCCATTCATCACTCACCTCCCGGGAGCCTTCTGCCCCCTGGGCCTGGCCTCTATTTTGCCTGCAGCCCCTCTTTGGACTAGGGCATCAATAGTGAAAACCAAGTCTCTGGCTGGAAACTGCATGGCAGAAACTCCTGGGCTGAGGTCATTAGGCAAAGAATGGAGCTTTGTACAACTCAGGAAAGAAACCTAATCTGGAGGCTCCCAAGTTGTTTGTTTCTGTTCATTCCCCGGAACCCTTCCTGCCCCCACCCCCCTACTCCCACAGCCGTCCTTTGCCATTAAACCAGTGGAGAAACCTGCCTCCTTCCTGCGTGCATTCCACAGCTCTTTATTGAGGGCTCATTGCGTCCCAGACACTTTTCTTGGCTTTCTTCCTCCGCCAAGTAGACTCCCCAGAACTTTTGTCCACCAAATGCAGCAGGCACCCTCAGCCCTGCTTGGGGGTGACGCTTTGGAGTTTTGGGCCCGTCTTCCCTGCTCCTGCTTTCTGAATCCAATCCTTTCCTTCTTTGCTTATTCCTGTTCTTTTTTCTTTGGTTCCCCAATTAACCTTTGGGGTGGGGGTGGGGGTGGGGGTGGGAGATCTGTGTTTATGTTTGTTTCTTTTTCTCTTGAATGTAAACAAATCTTTTATGCTCGTTGTAGTTTGCCTTCTTATTTGCCTCTTGGGTCTTGGAGAAATGCTTACATTTGGGGGCAGCAAACATAGTGGAAAGAACGGGCAGTTCTGGAGTGAGGAGAGTTTTTAGTGTTAAGTGCTGACAGTCACTCATTATTGTATGTTCGGCAAGTTACTTAAGCTCTCTGTTCTTTTGTCTGTACGATGGGCATGATATTAACACCTACCCATAGGTCTTTTATGGGGATTACATGCCGTGATTCATGGGAACGGCATGATGTGGACGTTTCACGTTCGTGGACTGTGAAGAAGGTCACTTCAGTCCTGATTACGGTAAAGGGATGTTCTCCAGGGGCCTGGGATCTGCCCTGCACACCCAGGTTTCAAGATGTGGGGAAGCTCTTCTTTCCCACTGCTTCCCATTCTTGCCCCAGAGGCAGATGTTAGAAGCTGACTGAGATGTTGTCTGGATTAATTTCCCCCAAACACTCAGGGTTTTATGTTTCGTAATGTCTGAACAGGCTGGAATTTTAATCTCCCTTCTGCCACTCCCAGTCTTTTTTTAGAAATGGACTTAAAGTCACATTTTTAACATCCTGAGTGTGTGGCCCTCTGAGCTATTTGGAGCTATCTGGGGGAACCTCGGGCTCTTGACCTGGCTTTACCTGCGTCCCTAACGACCCTGGGGCTCTCTCATGCCATCTCGGCTCCCTGGCCTCTGGCTTTGTGTGCCACGGTCTCGTGGTTTCTGATTTAGATTTGGCATCTCTTGGACTCCTTGCCTACTGACTCTATACATCATGTGAATCTCTTCCTGCCCTTTCCTTCCACAAGCCCGCCAGTGGCCACTCAGCGTTTTAGATAGTTCAAGACCTTTCTGGAACTTTCTGGTGAGAAGGCTCTCATACACCCATTCCTCTCTTTTTTTTTTAAATTAATTAATTTATTTTTGACAGAGAGAGAGAGAGAGAGAGAGAGAGAGATACAGAGACAGAGACAGAGAGAGAACTGAACTGGGGGAGCTCCCAGTTCAGCATATGGGTCCACATGGGCCGGGGCCGGGATTCGATCCTGGTCCCCGGGGCTGCAAAGTGAGCGCTTAACCCACTGAGCCATCCTGGCTTCCCCCCATTCCTCTCTTGACATGAAGCAGCACTGATCTCCTTTTAATTTAAACCCATGAATCCAACTGAATTCTTTGTGCTTCAGTAAAACTTACTTTATTTTCTTGTGCATAGGATACGTTCTCTGCTTTCTTCCAAATTATAGTATATATGCGATAGAGCAATTGATAATATTTTTATAGAATATATAATACAGTATACATAATACATGCAATATATAATATGTACAAGTTTTTCTGTGAGTCTAACACATGGGTCTTAGGGATGCTTGGAAAGCTGAAAAAAGGTAAAATAATGGGTCGTGCTACCCCCTAGTGGTTGAGTGTGGCAACACATATCTCAGCCAAGGGGCAAGTTTCATATCCTGTTATCAAAAACAAAAAACTAGAGGCCACACTGATGAACATGGAATTTGGGTAATTCCCCTTATGCTATCAATTTAAGTGTATTTTCACTGCAGCCTGTATTCACACATACCAAGACTTTTTTTTTTTTTTTAGCTCTGTATTTAGTCTTCTTTTTAGGGGTAATAGACTATACCAATGAATAGTAAAAAAAAAAATTTTTTTTTTGATTCACAATATTGTATGCTGTATTTATAGGAACAAAATAACATTTCCCCCTATATTTTATGTGTTACTTTTTTTTTTTTTTTAACCATTGAGCCTTGGATTTCTTTATTGTTTTTGACAGAGAGAGCAAGAGAGAGAGAGAGAGAGAGAGAGAGAGAGAGAGAGAGAGAGAGAGAGAGGGAGATACAGAGACAGAGAGAGAACTGAACTGGGGGAGCTCCCAGTTCAGCATATGGGTCCGCACGGGCCGGGGCCGGGATTCGATCCTTGGTCCCCGGAGCTTCAAAGCGAGCGCTTAACCCACTGAACCATCCCGGCTTCCCCAATGTGTTACTTTTTCCAAAAAGATTTCTGGAAAGTTGAGGTGTGTCTTTCACCCCTGGGCCTTTCCCGTGTTGACAAATAAGGCATGGTGAGCAAACGGCCTTTGCATGCTCACCGGATTCTGTGGCCAAGTCAAGAATTTCGAGCATCTGATGTCAGCTTGTGAGGAGACTGGATCCCTGAGGGCTCCTGTGCTGTCCCGATGCAGATCTGCTCTGGTGTGTGGTCCTCTTTGCTGCAGCTTGAGCTGCCTTCGGTCCCTTCCCCTGCATTCCTGAGCATCTCCAAGTGCTACCCCTGCAGGGTGGTGGGCCCAGGACCCTGGCAATAGACATAGATGATCCTCCAGCTGCAGACCAGCACCTCAATGGCTGTCGAGGCCTGGGCCACACTGAAAATATTTCATCACACCCACAACTCACAGAGAGCAGGACTGGGCAGAACTTTTTTTTTTTTTCTAAAAAGGGCCAGGAAGTAAAGATTTTATAGACCTGTGGGCCATACTGTGTCTGTCACCACACCTCCGTTCTGCTGTCATGGTGTAAAAGTAGCCACAGACAGTGCAGAAACGAATGGGCGTGGCTGTGTTCCAGGAAACCTTCTCGAATGCAAAACATTGGATTTCATATACTTCCCATATGTCACGAACCAGGATGCCTCTTCTGATTTTTTCCAACCATCTGAAAATGTGAAAATCATTCTCAGTTTGCCAATGGTACGCACACAGACCCCGGGCTGGAACTGGTCTACGGGCCAGCATTTGCTTGTGTCAGTGACCTTACCGTCAACCCTTTCTAGCTGGTGATGGCAATTTCTCTGACAACCATAAACGACTGGATTCAGGACTCTATTCTATGCAATTTCCTAAATAAACCACAGTTCATAAAAGTGGTTAAAAATAATTTTTTTTGTCAGTTCCAAACATGCACGTATTTATTTAGGTGTTTTGAACTGCTTGACTGAGGAGATGTTTTATTTCCTCAAAGAATTTGTTGATCCACTGAAAATTTTCTCTGAGAAGTGACCTCCTGGATGCTTTATAAAAATCGAATGTAGAACCTTTGGGGACTCACTCAGTCACCTCCTCCGAATCCTTTTCTTTCCAGGTCTGTCCATTTTTTTCCTTTCTTCTTCCTAACTAGCTGACAGTATAATTAAGCGTTTCCTCATTTAGGGGTCTGGAGCCCTCACCAATGCTCTGATCATCCGGTGGCCCTTCGGAGCCCTCTCCTATTTCCTTTTGATACGAAGTGCTTAGAACTGAATGGCAGTCAAGGTCAAGCCACCCACATTTGTATTACACACAAGCACACCATTACCGTGGTGTTTGCTCCTCCTTAATACAGACTAATAGCTCATTTTCCTTGGTGACCTCCAGTAAGCTCTGAGCAGCCGTCTTTAGGACTTTCTTTGTGATAATTTCAAGAGCTTT